>JAPFRW010000200.1:0-149947 GCA_030778065.1 Akanthomyces uredinophilus
GGGGGGGACAAAGGAGCCTAGTGCCCGCTTTGATTGGTGAAGATGGCCTCGTTCGCCGGATTCGGCAGAGCATCACCACTTTCCACGGTGGGCACGGCAGGAGTGCTCCACAGAAGAAGCAGAGGAGCAAAGACTGAAAAAGAGGCAAGGGACTTGATTTTCGGATGGAACCTAGTAGAAGGTGGATTTTATTCAATCTTGTTCGAATAGAGAGCGTAGTGAAGCGGCGGCTCGGTATGGGGAAAGAGTCAGCTGGGACCTCCTCCCGCCTCTGAGAGAGAGAGGCGGCAGAGTTTGCAGCTAACACAAGCTTCACTGGAGCCCATATACTGTGGGGGAGGGGTGTGTGAGAGAACAGTGGCGAGTGGAAAGAGGCAAGAAGAACTGATCGACTTGGCCCTGCTCAAAGTCCAAGCGACTGTCGATTGGACGAAAAGAAGGGGAGAAAACGGTGGTGCATTAGTGGCTGGCGTGAATCGCGCCTCTGTGAGTTGCGTCGGCTGCTCCGAAAAGTCGGGAGGGGAGCCTGACCGTTTTAAGTGATGTGCTATTGTACTCATTGAGGAACCGACTATGGTGGTTCGGCTCGGGAGATCTAAGAACTGGACAATAAGAGCTGCTGCCGCTGATAAAGCCAACCGGTTACGAGAGGCTGGAACTGATGTAAGTGGTTGCCGACGCAAGGCTGAGACATTTTCCGGCGAAAATGAAGAAAAGTGCCAACCATGGATATAGGTCATGTCTCACTCGCTCGCATAACTTGACTGGCTCACAGTTCTTCCTCAGCCGCGCCCGGCGAGAGACAGACAACCCAAAGGCATGGTCCAGCACGCACGAGTGTCTGAGGCAGGCTACGAATGCGGCGCACCGGCTCAACGTGAAACAAGAAAACATCATGTGATTTCGACGGATTTAGTTGCTCCCGCCTGATGCACGCTGTAAATTTCCAGTGTCTTGTAACCTAGCTAACAGACGCCTGCTTTACACATATTCGTAGCCTAGCCAAGACGTGGCGGTGGCGCCTTTTTCTCTGTTTCTGCTTGTTTGCCTTGGTTCCTAATATATCGCGGCAGTTACACAGCTCGCCCGCTACCCGGTGGAGGCTTGGTCGGAGAGATAGAAAAGATGTTGGGGGCTTGGGAGTTTGACAGTTGGTGGCGCGCTATGCGATCAAGTATCCCACCCTTTTCGGTGTGTGTGTGTATGTGCGACTCGGAGAACGACACAGGTAGGAATGCATGAAATACGATTGAAAGAGACGATTGATGGGTATATCCTTTGTAGGCTACGTCTTTCCATCCATGTGTCCATTGCCCGCCCTGCGCGTCGCATATCACATCCAAGACAGGTTCGCTTCCAACCCAGGATGTACCTTTTTGCCGCTACAAAGTGAACATAGAAACGTGCCGGTTCTTCATGTCCACCTCTCAATTGTCAAAAGTATTGACAGCATTCACATATGATGGTATATGGCCAGGATCCGCAGTTCGTCTGACAACTCGAGGTACAAGACGGTGACGCCGATGCTGGTCAGGTCCCTGACTGTTTACACAATGTGACTGAGCGACCATACTACACGCACGCCTCTTGCCCACAGGCTCCAAGGGCCCCAGCAGCAGCCAAGCAAAAGAACGCACTGGGCGGACACGGTCACGGAAAATCTCCCAAAAGGAGCGGCACGACACCGAGGGAAGAGGGCCGCCCGCCGGCTTCCTCGTGGGCACTGGAGCTTCGTTCACACCAACAAGAAACAAGGCAGCAGCCGGGCGTTCCGCCGCAGCAGCAAAGTTTGACGCCATGCACGGGTTGTCCAAGTGGGAACAGAGTGACCACTTGCACAGCAAAGGGAAGAGGAGAGGGGGGAGACGAGCGGAGTTTTGAAGCCATCACGCCCTCGGCAGCCCGACTTGGTTCGAGCAGGCGGGCTGGGCGTGTCTGCAGCGAGAAAATCTGGCCTGGTCCAATGCTGAAATGGGAACAGTGGCAAAGAGCAAAAAAAGACCAGGCCAGCTCTGTCCGCTCCAAGGTTTGGTGGTTGCGCCATGTGAGAAGCGACGGGCTCGGTTTCTGCCCACGGGAGAACCACGCTGTCGGAGCGGCACCGCCACCACACAAAACGGTTTAGGCTTCCTCCGTTCTCTTGAGTAATGACAGCGTTGAAGAAGGAAAGGTGAGGAAGTCAAAAGGATGAAAACGGCTAGGCCCCGGGGGGGGGAGGGGCGTCTGGTGGCCGGCCTGGACTGGAATGCTCCAAGATCGCTGCATTGGGAACGTGGGCACTGCCGCTTCCCTTCTGGGGAACGGCGCGAACAGCGCTGCATCTGCTCCGACAAGGATGAGCTGCGCGATGACACCATACCGCAAAGTCAAAAAATTATAAACAAGGGAATTTTGAGGTGTGAGAGTAAGAGGATGATGGAAGTCAAAGTGCAAGTCATGGTTTGGGGCAGTAGACAGGGCGCTGTTTCCAATCGGCAGGTCTATGTCTGAGAAAGCTACTATGCGCGGTCATGTGGTGTTCTTACTGACGAATCTTGTACATTTCAAGTATTTGACTTGTTTGAACAGGCCATCTCCAATAAGAGGCGACGCATTGCCAAGCACAAGTAGCAACAAAAGGCGAGAAAGCTCAGCCAGTAGCGTCCGAGATCTGAAACATGCACGAAACATCTCCTAGGCCTCGTGATGGACATTTGCAAAACGCACAGTCGGAAAAAACGGCCTGGATCGGGCAGGACCATGCGAGCAATTGGCGTAAAGCCTGTGCAGGCAGGCGAGACGGGTCTCTTAAAGAACGTCTTCACCCCTGCCAGGGAGTGCTGCTCTGAACCTTTTTGCCTCCCGTTCGGACGGCGCCGCGCAACCGTGCGGTTTGCATTGCGAAAAGAAGTACCAAAAGCACTTCTGGGCGCAGCGGGTCAGCCGTTTTACAATGATCGAGCCTGTCTGAACGGGCCTTGTAGTCTTGCGTTCTCGGGCCATATGGGGAAAGGGGGGGGGTTGACACATGCTAGATCAAACCTTGCTTGTGCTTGACCCCTGTCAGGTCGTTTTGCTCTTGGAATCCCGCGCTGTGCGCTGCAAAGAAACCATTGCGCACTCGGCAGTTGACCGGTCGCGACCAAGGGCATGATGCATTACATCCCGCAAGGCGACTTTCTTTTTTTTTAACTCTCTTCTTGCTTCGCAGCCCTGTCCGATGAATAGTCACGAGCCATCACCGGGGTGGCCGTCGTTTAGCCCGGACATCGCAAGGTGGTTTCAGACGGGGGCGCAACTCGCAGGACAAGAGTGCGAAGTCCGGAGGTAATTCCGTGCACGATGCTCCCAGAATCCAACGTGACTAGTTTTGGTGCACTTGTTTTCAGCTGCGCTTGTACTTGATCAATCACTTTGGGTTGCATTTGTGGCCGCAAGGTTTGTCGTTTTGTGACAACCATACTACGTAGTTGGCTCGGCTCCTGCCGATGCCGACCGGGGCCTGTGCGCATGCATGGCTGTAGATTTTGATAGAGAAACATCTGTCAGAAAGATGTCAAAGCAATCGAATGATCTACAACGGTCACTAGATGGAGAGTAACTGCGGCATCGAGGCCTTTTAGTGTCCTTGCTTCGGTAGGCGCTTTCAATGCCTGTCATTAGCACATGCTTCGCCGTATATGGATGCATGACGGTGATGGCAACGGCAGTTGTATGAAAAGAAGGACAGCGCGCCTGGATTTTGCGAGTTGTCTCTCACTGTCCTGTGCGTTTTCAGAGCCGCAGCGCGATGGACGGCTTTTTGAGCAAAGCTATCATGCATATGGCCTAGCATGTCAGCGCGTATGAGATCCGTCAGCAGCGCAAAATGCGAAAATACAAATTACCAGCAATTCTTTAACGTCTTCTCTGTAAATCAAAAGGCTCAATTCGTTGTATACATCTTTCCAAGTCGTATGGAAGGGCGTGTCATGCATACATGTACTTTCACGGTCGAGTGTAGGGTAGCTGGCATCGCCCGCGAATTCACGGTATCGTCTACGGGAGAAAGGTCGTACAGCTCAAAAGACTCATCAATGAATGTAAAAGTCTGGAATATGTCGAAACTTGTGATATCAGTTGAAGCCCATCTTTATTCAGGCGTTATTGAGTCGCATTGTGGCCTTGCATCATGTCCTATTGCTCTGCAGCATTTAACACCCCTGGTTTGCTAACTGCGACGCACAATGCTTTCGAGATACGAGCTTCGAAATCGGAGAAGACGGAAATTTCCAGAAACCTTGAGAATAAACGTTTCGATATATTATGTCTTGTTTCTCAAGTCTCATTACGCGAAACAGCACGTTTTCCGACTCAAACGGTTGCACACGTCCACCAGCCTGGTAAATCGAATCGACCATAAATTGCCGCTTCATCCAAGCACAAATAACCTCTCTCACCCATTCCATTGAGGCTTTAAGTTCCGGCTTTGAAGACTATTCAAAACCTTGGCTCAGAGAGGAAGTCCGGGGCCCTAGAGGGCAGTCGAGGCTCCAGATCCGGCCCCACCCGGAATTCTCTCTCCCGTCGGCCGAGATGCTTTACAAAGCCTCTAATGAAACAGAATACCTTATGGGGTGGTGCGAGATGAGAAGCATTACAGAATCTCAGCAGACGCCATTGACTCGAGACTCATGGTATTTAGGCCAGAACTCGGAGCATCGCCGCGGCGATTCCTCTCTGCCAACCCGACACTCTCTTGGATACAAGCAAGGCAGGGTGCTCAATGCAATTCTAGAAGTCGTCATCCGGACCATTCTCTGGATGCAGAATATATGGAAGTGGCTCAGGTAGCCAGACAAAAGATGAGACACAAGAAGCTGCGCCCGAGACCGTCATGCCGACAAGCACGGAAAAGATGCCGTGCATCTTCGGGCAATTACCAGGTCCAGCATCCACGACATACTGCAGCGCGTCAACTTGTATCCCAGGAGTGACTGGTAAAATGACCAGAAATAGCCCTCTAGCCTGAGTGACTGTGAGTCTCGGACAAGTATTTTCGTCCCTGTCGATTCTAGATTCGCTTTGGCATGGGGACGAGATGCAGTGAGCACTACATGGTCTGCTACGCTACGCTACATCGGTGAGAGGCAGATCGTCCTTGCAATAAGACGGCAATTCAAGCACTGCCGGAGCACGTACAATGTAGTTAATCTACGAAAGGGTTGTGGAAACCTTGCGCGTGCACACGCCATCTCTACGCCACCGTGAATTTGCTGGTCTATTGACGACAGACGCTTCACGATGCTGTGGCGCTACCAGTAAGCTGTTAGCTGAGCTGAGGCATGCCCCGCAGCCAAATCCCAGAGTTTAAACATATAAATGTCGAGTTGCACCAATATTCCTGGATTTATCTACATCTGCACATCACCAGCTCTGACATGGAATCACGAAAAGTACCGCTCCTTGGCGGATGCCACTGCGGCGCCACCCGCTACGTGCTCTTCTTCACGTTGCCCGCGCCGCACACCGAGTCCAGCCCGCCCAAGGAAGGTGAGCAGCGCATCTCGCGCTGCAACTGCACCACCTGCCACAAGATGGGCCTCTTCCACCTCAAGCCCGCCGACCCGGCCGCCGACTTTTTGCTGCTGCGCCCGCTCGACCCCTACGCCGACCTGGGCGACTACCTCACCGAGGACAAGGAGATTCACTTCTTCTTCTGCAAGACGTGCGGCGTGCGCTGCCTCTGCACAAACGCCGCAGGCGAGGTTGTCGACGTGGACGCGGCGGCGCTGGGGCTCCCGCCGGACTCGGGGGCAAGCGGCGGCGCGGCGCCGACCAGGGCGTGGCGGGCAATCAAGGGAAGCGGCGCTCCAGAGTACGGCACCTATGTTGCCGTCAACGGGCATACCGTCGACGCGGACCAGGCCGACTTTGACATGAGGGACCTCACCGAGAAGAAATGCGTGCGGTACCTCGATACGTATAACGAGATTGGCAAGGACCTGCCAACTCGCTGGGACAGGCCTCACGACCACGGATGCTATTGAGGTAACAGGGCAACTAATTTGATGATTTTATTGGAACCAAGCAAGTTTTATAGCAAACCTAGCTATTCTTGTAAGAGCTTTCGTGTGAGAGCTTTTATGCGGTCGGCGAGAGGCGCAAGCCATACCGCAATGCAACTCCCCCTTCCAAAAAAAAAGAAGAGATACTCGAATTAAACGGCGATAACTGAACAAATGAATGCAGCTGACTTTCCTTTTGTTCTGTACTCACAACTACGAATCTGCAGTAGGACAGTATATCGTTTCCATGCCCAGTCCCCGCCATGGACAGTGCCCACACAAGCAAGTGCCTCCGCCACCTCACTAAACTACCGCCGGGATATTGCATATATAAGATGGAATAGTTGATCCGACGCTCAACAATTACTGCTTAGTAATTCGTTCCCCTGTAGCTCAGTTGGCTAGAGCGTCGTAAGTCTACCCACTCACAAGTGGCTACCTGAAGTACAATACTAACCATCCTCAAAGAGACTGTTAATCTGAAGGTCATAAGTTCAAACCTTATCGGGGGAGTGGCATGTTTTTTTTGTTCTTTTTGTCACTCGACAGGTTTGGAAAGCACAGCTATACTAGTCAAGGAGTAATCGTCGTCTATTCGATAGTACCCTGTAGCAAGAGGTTCTCTGCTGCCGGAGCGTTTTATGCGAAAGCTCCCACCATGATATTTTTATTGTCTTGTTAGGCACGAGATTGGCACTCAGTCAAACTTTGCCTCCAAGTTGAGCGCACTAAAAGTTTGGGGGAATTTCTTTTGCAATGGTGGTGCCAATGATTGGCTCGACTCCGGCTCGGTGGTTCGAATCCTTTCAGCGACAGGCACGCTTCTCGCCCTTGCTGGGCTGAAGACACCCCAGAATTACCAACGCCACGGACTCGGATCTGGGCAAACGCTGCGCGCCGGGGCTCAGTCACGGACATGAATACGAGAAGAGCGTTGCGAACAATGAGAGGGCTACAGCCTCGCGCGAGAACGAGTAGGCGCTATCCGCCCGGAATTGCAGTCTAGTGCCCTAATGAGGCTGGATCCTGTCGGCAGACGCAGCCGTTGCGCTTGCTAGGCACCAGCAATTGGGCTTGTTGAACACGACAAAATTGAGATTTGATTTTCCAATTTCTGCTTAAAGGGAGCAGGTGCAGAGTCTAGACTCGGGACTTGACCGGAAAATTTCTCTTTGCTCACGAGAGCACGTTGAGAGGGCGCCCGTGGATATTCGGCGCGGCAGCTTTGTGCGAGACGCTGCAAGTTCATCGGGCGATGCATTGTAAGCCGGACTTGTCCATTTCTCCTGCACCATGCAGCACAGCTCTGTACCTTTGTGATAGCTGCAGTAAGCATTGCAATCTCGATGCCGAAATGTGACAGTGACACCTTACCGTAGGCTCGAAAGAGGGCAGTGCCGTCAATGTTCGGAAAGTGTTGCATATGAGCATTCCAATCGTCCTCCCGGCGTCTGAAAGTAGCAGGGCAGACACTTGCACTGACTAGGAGGGTGTATTGGAGCGAGGCAATTACATATGAAGGCCGTGAATGAGCTACTTGGCAGAACGCTATCAACGAAGCACGAACAAAGAGCAAAGGGCATCGCATATAGAATTGTTTGGTTCCATAACTGATACATACGACTACAGGCAGTAGAATACACCGCGTCCCGTCTAGTTCTTTAGGGCGGTCGTTTAGACTATAGTAGGTGTAGTCGCTGACTCTATAAATGGTGTAGTGTGGCTCTAACTTTCGGAGGTCCTGCGACTGGGCGGAAATACCTTGGTCTGTAACGGTACTTCCCATATGAGCGGTACCGCTTAGAGGCAAACGGAATGGACGACCGTATATAACGGATTAATCCTTAGCCGACGTCGGCGTCGGCTAGCATAGTAGTCGACTAATTCGACGCCTTAGCTTCTCTAACACCACACCACATGCCAAATCTGTACCAGTATGAATTAGGGGGATCGACGCGTTCTCCTCGTAGTAGAGCTTCTCACCACTCCTTTAGTCACTGGCGAGCCTGGGTCGCCTTACTACTCTTGCCTTTGAAGAGGCCTCCTGGCAGCCCGGCGACGATATATTTAAAGACATCACTTGATAGGCAAAAATCGCCCGCTTAAAGTAGTCGTACTCGCTACACGATGGCTGGGTACTTTGTCTACTGGCTTTGGTGTATTATAGTCGCGTAGTGTAATAACGTTGTGTTGTTATTAAGGCGTTTGTTAGACAGCCTTCGCCTAGCAACTGTGGCAAAACCTGTCCGTCCCCCCCTAACGCCGCCTAGAATTAAAGTTGACAATATACCTATAATAGGCTCCACGTCCGCATAGATGCCCACGTATAATAAAATACCGTTAAAGGCTGGGATCTTAGTGTCGCAATCTATTGCTAGCTCTACCCGATTAAGCCTTTATTATCCTAGCCACTATACCTTACGGAGAAATATTTTTTTTTACTAAGGGAGAATATATCGGTTAAGGAGTAATATCGTTTGTTAATAGGCTTCCATCTAGTAACATTATAAAATATCCAAAACTAAACCCATACTGCCCTAAGAAGGAGAATATATACCGCTAGTAGATGAGGACTGAAGCCGAAGCTTACTGCCACATTAGCAATAATACGCGTATTCTGAAATTGATTAGTTAAGATACTAGTGTGTACTCCCTAGTAATAGAATACCTTATGAAAGGGAATTTATAATTATATCTAGGTGATCACAATAAGATAGTAACGAGCGAATAGAGACGTCTCTAGATGAGACACGCCGTAGAGGCGCTAGTCGCGGTGCACTTAGCGGATATAATACATTATGACGTTACACCGCGTAATTTTATGCTCAATGAAGCCCTTAAGCTACATATCGCGGACTTTGTAGGATCGTTAGTCTCGGGTTCTCGCCTAATAATCATAATAAGTATAAGGTTCTAGCGACTAGGATGGGACTGGAAGCCGACGCACGCTGATAACCTATTTGCGCTTAGCTCTATTTTCTATTACATCTAGACTGGGTATAAACCTTATCCTAACATTACTAAGGAAGAGGTTTAAGATCACTTTAAGGTGGAGAATTTTCCTGATGTGTCTATACTCCCCTATGGCAGTATTATTTAACAATGCTGGGCAGGTAGCTAGGATGATGTACAGTAGATTATTAATACTTTAGCTATAACTAAATAATCTTTATCTCTATAGTTATTTATAGTTCTCCTAAATAGTTAGTAACACTCTGTAATAGCTAGACTACTAGCTGCCTACCTAATGTGTATAGTTATTACTATATCCCTCGTCTTTGTGGCTGTCATATTAGCTGCGACTTGTTGACTAGCTAGAGTATTCTACTTTTGACTCGCTCTCCAGACACTCTTCGCCGGTTATTATATACTTCTCGCACCTATTAGAAATCACTAGTTCGCTTGTCTTATTATAACTAGCTAGATAGCCGGAGTAAGTTATCGTGGTTTTAAGGATGCGACACATTATAGTATAGAAAGGTTACTGCACGATCTAAAGTAGCAACTAAAGCTAGGTTATTAATCGGTTTTTTTTCTCGGTGTAAACCCATTACCCCTCTTTTTAAAGTCCTATTATATCTAAACACATAATAATATATAGTGGCCGTAGAGAGCCATGCGGGATCCTTATGGGGACGAGGCTGCCACACTTCTCTAGGACCGGTTGACTAGTAAGTCTTGTAGGCAGTACTATGACGGTTCTAGTTAATTAGCTACCTTAAAGCCCGCAACCCCACACCACCACCAGACAGCGGGCGCGTACTTAGTTCCTACGAGTGGTTAAGGGAATAACGTAACTATCATTAGTGTTTTTTAGCATCTAAGTGTAATGCCACTGAAGTCCGGGCCGGTACTGGCATATATGCTAAGGAGCTTTATGGCGGCGATGTCATTCGTCTCGTCCAAAAGTGGCCAACTTTTCTCGTTAAGTTACGACACCTAGCTCGCTTTGTGATAAATACGACTATAGAGTTGAGTGAAAGCAATCTCGCGATGCTGCGGGCTACGCCTTTGCGATCTAAATCACTAGAGATTAGAGAAGACATCTAAATTAAAGAATTAGAGCGCGAATATAACGCCTACGCAATACGGCTAGAGCGCCTCGGCCGCGCAGGCTGTCTTGTCCGCCTACAACTCATCTTCATTAAAGGGCGCCTACGCTGAGCAGACAGTGCTAAAATCCACAAGTAAATAACAACGTAGTAAGAGATAGAGCGACTATTAGCCGCCAAATTCGAACCATTAGCAACCAACCCCATCTAAGAGTATAAGCTTCGACTTTATAGCAGCGCGGCGCAGCTTTAATAATAAAAAATAGACGAAAACCATATAATACTCACTAGGAGACTAGAGTTATTACTAAAAGGCTGAGGAGATAGTAAGCCACAGTGCTATTAGACTAGCTATAGGGTCTATTTCTAATTATTTATAGTATTATTAGAGGTTTTGCTATTGGAAGGGATGACCTCTAAAAACCGAAGAGGTTGACATTCTAGTAAAAAGGGGGCAAAATAAAAGCCTATAGAGATTAGAAGAAGCCGAAGACTATCTGGAAAACCCCCTCTGTTTTCTACGACGATATTGTGCAGTCTATTACGGCGCGTATAGCTCATTTCCATAGGATAAATTCTAACACACTGACCCACCCCTCCACACCTATTCACCTCTGTCGTAAAGCTCGTATACTATAAAGTGATATATTATACGCTAATAGATTATTTTGGAAGAAGTTTATATAAAACGGTTAGACCCTTTTATTAACTAGCCACTAATATTAAAGAGATAAGCCTCCCCAGGTCACACTAGTCTGTAGTGCGACCTTCTAAACTATCCACAAAATGGAATAATCCACACTCTTCAATGTCTATAGCCTAAACGTCTTTACTAAGTATCCTATAAATGCTAAATACTTCCGTATTTAGCTAATAAAATGTCTTCTCGAACCTTATTAGAGCACATTAGACCACCTTCCAGCGCAGCGAGGGAGGGACGTTACTCCAGTGCCAGAATTTCGGCCTCCACCGATTCTACGCGTCACGCTGTCTCATCGACCAAGACACCTTTCAAGAGGCTAGATCTTTAGTAGTAATTCAGGGGCTTACGATATCGTGATTAGCAAACGTAGCAAAGGAATCAGCAGAACACAATTCTCGGTATCGCCTTAAGAGGATACTAGAAGGCTAATCGTACGAAACCTTAGTCATAATAGAACTTATCTAGAAGAGGAGATAGATAGTGAGGTGGAATATGTCCGCATGGAGGGACAAAGGGGCATCAGTAACACGTAGAGCTTGGTGATTATAGTAGGCAGTAAAACTAAGTTGAAGATCGCACTACCTAGACACTATGGGAACTCGTATAATATACGTTAGGCCGAGCTCTATGTGGACATAAATCGAGAGGGTCTGACGTTAGAAACTCTAAAGATTGCCCCTACGCAGGTAGCAACCTATATTAGCCCGTATGTGCTAAAAGCGCTTATCGCAAAACGACCGAATTACGTGTTATTTCGGGCCACTAAGAGGCAGAGTCTCCGCCCAGTCGTTATTAAGCGATACTCTTCGCAGTATTGTGAGCCGGCTAGCCGTGAGGTAAGCTTCCTCAGTCGCATTAAGCACGTATAGAGTCCTATTCAAAGAATATCGCGAGATGTATACTTACTTTACTAGGAGAACATTATTGCCTTTAAGGATTATAACCCTGAGTGCGGTCTCGTTTTTACCCACTTTAGCGGCCGATTGCTGTCAGATGAGTATAGACGTGTCCCTCTAACCTATAGCGAGTTTAAGTCTACATTAAAGCAGCTTATTAACACTTTATAACACTTGCACGGTCTCACTTTATATCACGGTGACTTCAATTCGGATAATATCGCTGTTCGGCAGCGTTATCCGACCATAGAAGTTACACTGCTGAATTTTGATACACGCCTTTGAGTGATAGTACGAGAATACCTAATTTAAAAGGACATAGAGGATCTATATTGATAGATATTAGAGTTTCTTTTTGGGGAAGGCTAGCCTATCTATAGCGTAAGAGTCAACCAAATCCACTCTACCTTTAAGATGGCGAGATATGACGCTATCTGCGATAGTATCACTCATTTAGCAGCTCTACTCTAGGAGCTTTAGCTTTATCCCGTCCTGAATAGTGATTCCCTTAAAAACGCTAATAGACTTCCCTTTGCGACCGCTGCTCACTCCGTCACCGGTCCCGACTAGGTCTCGCTGCCCGATACCGAACCTTGTGGGGATCCCGGTAGTGTAGAGTCCTTCTTCTATAAGTAGGGGCAACATATCGTCACTGTTAGGAAGCTGGACGGCGGTTATGAGGTCAACCTGACGGAAATCTTAGGCGCCGCTTGTCTCCCCTATACCCAGCGCGCCGCAATTCTCAAGAGATATACTAACGTTGCCACTTAAAGACGGGTAGGATCTAACGAGCCTTGTTAGATCACCCTCTCTTAGGGAATAGTCATTATAAAAAGCCTTAGCATAGATGTGCCTGAGCCTTTTAGCTCGTCTTGGGGGGCGAACATCATGGAAGTCCCTAGCATAAATGCTCCTAAGCCTCTCGGTCGACTAAGACGCCACGTTATGACTAGACGGCGTGCTTATTCGTCTGCTCACTCTATAAGGATAGAAGTCTACTAGAATAGTGCTACAAGACGCGGCAGGATTCGGTAGCTATAGACTAGCTAACTATAAGCCTTTAAAAGCGGCCGTAGGGTGAGGGTAGCTATATAAGAAACCCGCCCCCGTTCTTATAAGGCCGTTTTCTTTTTCTTCTTTTATCTATAGCTTTACCCTCGTGTTTAACCACACTTAACACTAACGAACCTAACCTCTACCAACGCAATCAACTAAGCATAGACGGATGTCGAGCCTCGCTGTGTAGACCCCGCTTCGAGGACAGTCGCTATCTAAAAGGCTAACGAAGTCCTGCTAGCTTCCACTTAAGCTATAGTTAGAAGTCTCCGATTATCTTTTAGAGTATTAGGTGTGCTCCTTGAGTCGCATAGCTCGCACGATACACTAGCTACTTTAACTATATCTTAGGCGTAGGAATATGAAGGAGTCTGGCGTAACTTGCCTGCTATACCTAGCTGCTAAAGGACATATGTAGTATATCTAGACCTTAAAACAATATAAAGGCTTTTAAGCCGACGCGCGGAACCACGATAACGATACTACTCTTCTTTGTGCGATTAACGCAGATCATGAGGATGTCGCCCTAGTACTTATTGAGTATAGTAGTCTATAAGTGAATATGCGAAATGGGCGTTGAGCGTGGAGACCTCTTACTCTAGCGATCTTATTAGGCCTGACGAATATTGTGCGCAAGCTTCTCAAGTGTGACAACATTAAGCCCAATAGTGTTCGATATACGGACTACGGCCGACCCCTTTTCCTAGTATGTTAATGCAAAGACGCTGAGATTCTGAAGATGCTCCTCACCTTAAACGGCATTAATCTTAGCACTACGGATGGCTACGGCTAAACAGCCTTACACGTCGCCGCTAGGTATAGGATGGCGTTATTAGTCAAAATACTACTAGACGACGGTCGGGTCCCTCTACTTACTAAAGACAGAGATGGTTAGACCGCCCTAAGTACTGCTTTTATCTTTAGTAGGTTTAACGTCATTGAGATTATGTACGCATCTAGTATCAGGCTAGGACCAGTGGTCCTCGATCGCGTCAGCGACTTTGGAAGTATTTTTACTTCGAGGTTTCTTAAGTAAGATGATAGCTATCTTCGTCTTTCCATTTGTCCATATGCTACTACTCGTAGGCATCTTAAGCTAGTCCGCCAGCTTCTTCCCTATACCCGCAGGCAGCAACGAGAAGAGTCTCTAGCCCTCGCCGCATTCTACGGCTATAATAATGTTGTTGAACTGTTGTTAGAATACTTGAGCTCTAGCTTTAGGGACTAGTGGGACCGTACGCTGAGGTGGTACGTATGCTTAAAAAGCCCTGTCGTGATTAAGCTCTTCGAATCCTTAAACTTAACTTAGGGCCTTAAGTGGAAGCGGGGAGGGAAAGACGCCGGGGAGTAGGGACAGAGTAAGAGGAATCCTATTATTATTAACTAAAGTTAAGTAAGAGTAAATATAGTTATATTATTCTTCTACACTAAGGTTAAAGGAAATATCTACAAATTTTGCACAATCTAGAAAACTTCTAGGTTGTCCGTTATTAATGCTCAGTCTGCGCTATAATTTAGCAGAATACAGGCAATAGCGAGATGCATCCCTTTCGTGGCATAGAAAAGTGCTGTCTTGCCTTCTGAGCTCATAATATTAACGTCCGCGCCACTCACTAGAAGCTGCTAGACCACTTTTAGGTGGCCCTTTAGGGCAGCCCTGTGGATAGGCGCGTTGCTGAGGTCACTAATGGGATTCATATAAGCACCCGATTTCCACAGGATGGCAACGATGGTCGCGTGTGCCTAGCTGGCGGCGACATGTAGTGCTGTATCTCTAGCTTTATAAATGGCATTAGTCTCAGCGCCAGCCGTAAGCAGACGCAAGGCAATTAAAGTATGTCCACCGTGTGCGGCGATATGTAAAGGCGTATGTCCCCTTTCATACCGGCTATTAACAGATACATTGTCGCAGAGAAGCGCATCTATGGCGTACGGCTGCCTGGATCTGGTAGTAAGACTGAGCACGCACTCGCTAATACTTATCTTCCTATTAACCCGCGAACTATAAGCAATCAAAGCTTAGATTATCGTAACCTGGCCTCGTAATGTAGCATGATGAATAGGCAAGGTGTAAGAATTATCTTCGGAGTGAACAGATGCGCTAGCTTTGATGAGGATATGGCAGACTTCGCCATTCCCGGCTTTCGCGGCCCAGTGTAGTGGCGTGTAGCCCTTCGTATCTCGCGCCTCAGGATCAGCGCCTCGCTCCAGCAGATTGTTAGCCAGTGTATAATCGTTCTTCAATGCGGCATAGTGAAGTGCAGTCTCACCTCTGGCACCTGCCACGGGACTCAGTCGCGGCCCGTACTGTAGAAGCAGATCGACTAAGTCTGAGTTACCTTAAGAAGCCGCTAAGATGAGCATAGAGAAGCTATCTACCTTATTGATGCTAGTAGTAGGTAAGATAGCCGCGACTATGTCCGTAGCTCCATATGCGGAAGCTATGACATAAAGCTAAGCTTTGTTATCATCACTTAAAAAAGGAACACACTTTAAAACCATACTAAGACATTCTATCACGCGATGATAACGTGATATAGTCCCGCTAACTTTAGTGTTTAATAGCGTATAGCTTTATAGAAGCTGGGCGGTTGTTACGTTCTCCGCTATAGTTGCGTAGCTATAGGCTAAGAATCCGTCGCAGCTCCTTTTGCCGGCGTTAGCTCCGCGCATTAAAAGCGTTCCTACCGCTTTAGGATCTCGACACTTTATAGCGTACATAAGGGGAGTTATGCCTAATTGACTTCCTGCGTTAACGTCGGCCCTATAGTCTAATAGCACTCAAATACACGCAGTGCTGCCGGTATATGATACCCTATATAACGGCGTTTCCGACATTTAATCTCTAACATCGGCATTTATATTACCATTTAATAGAGCATAAACTGCTTTAACATTGCTATACTGAGATATAAGATGTAAAGGCGTGGCCATATATAGATCGATCGTATTAGGCTCTATACCCACGTGCAGTAGCTAGCGAATAATAGGGACATCGCCTACAGCTATAGCATAGGCTAGTGCAAAAAGCCTAAAAGAATTTCGTGCTATAGTGTTAAAAGTGCAGCCCGATAGCGCTTAGACTACTATTACGTTGCCGTATCTTATAGCTTCGATCAATAGCGTGGCGCTATCGTTATCAATGATATCTATATCTACGCTAAAGAGAAGTAGAAGCTTAATAATGTCAAGATTAGGCTCCTAAGCTGCGCTATGAAGAGGCGTTGCTCCCTGCGCATCGTATATATCTTTATCTGCCCCCTATTTGAGGAGACGCTAATAGATTCTATAGTGGCCTGCTCTAACAGCGTAATGCAGTGCCGACAGGTCACCGTTGAACCTCTCATCTAAGTGGAATCTGGCATTAAGAAGTAGATCGATTATAAACAAATAACCACACTAAATAGTAAGAAGAAGAGGAGATAGACCCCCAGCATTGGAGATACTAGCTATAGACTATTATAGGGCTTAAGAAGTGTTAATAGACGTGAGAGCTAGCTCATAGTCGCCCGCTGTAGATGCCTATAGTAAAGCCTTGTGCTCATATTGCGCATCTTCGTATAAAAGAAAGGCTTGGAAATCGCAAAAGGCGGAGTTAGTTTGTATTACTGTAGAAATGTCTTGAATAGGTAGAAATGAGAGAATAAGAGACTTCAGCTCTAAGGATAACGATAAAAGAGTCGCTATAGCGAAAAATTTACTGCGACGTTGTGCGGGAACCTCGCGAACTCCTTAGTGAGCTACTCTTATATAGTGTGACCTCTATTACTTAACTACTTTAAAACTAGCTACTATAAGTAACCGAGATCACACCTAGCTAAGCCACTAACATTCGGCAGTAAGACGCCGTGCTTAAGCGGCCTATTTAGTCCTACACACCTCCGTCCACTACACTATCTACTCTGGCGGTCGAGACCTTGCCGGTCTTATCGTTACTAGCCCACTAGGGAGCTTTTACGTTAATCAGTGCTTATCACCCCCGGGCGGCGTCTATTCGTTTGTTAGCCGCCGTTATTATCACATTACTGTTTGTTTTTTCGGGTACCGCCCACCCCCCTAACCTCATGTAGTCTTGCGTTCCTCATTAGTCTCACAACCTTCCTACACTGGGCCTTAGGAAATACTACTAGCAGTAGCGTCAATCATACACGAGCAAGCTAAATTAGATTCCTCTTTAGTGCCAGTAATAGAGTAGGTTATGACTAGCTTACTAATTGGAGACTTTATGTAGTTGCTAGTAAGTCGCTAGGTGTATAGTTGTGTTTACCGCGCTGCTAGTAACTATGAGGGCTTGGGTACTAGTAGCCTGAAGTGTAGCGCTATAGTGCCTACTGTTACTAGCAGTAGTAGACATAAGCTGCTAGAAATATAAGTGATAGTTGTTAGTGGCAGCTATTCGGTGCTAGTAGGAGTGGACATAGGCTCTACTAGTAGCTAGTAAGTACTAGCACTAGAATTTATAGGTGTGCTAGTAACTAGTACAGCTGGTGATGTTAGTAACCTGGGCCAAGGGCAGTTACTAGCAGCGCGTTCCATATATTGCTAGCAACACCGCCAGAGGATGCCTAGAGCTGCTAGTACTTTTGTACAAGTGGTGCTGGTAATTTAGAGACGAGATTGCCAGTAGCTGGCTAGTACTAACAGCTAGCGGCAGGGCCTGTACCAGCAATCAGCCGGTGCTGGTAGGCGGTGGCATACAGCTGCCAGCAGCCGTGAGCTGCTAGTATTGGCCCTCGAATAGGCTCCGCAGTGCAGACAGCTAGCATCTACCACTGCTAGCAACCCGCGCAACACGTTACTGCTAACTTAACTTAAAATAAAGGCATCTAAAGTTTTACCCGTGCTGAAGGTTGCTAGCACCCTAAAATTAATAAGCTAAAATAAAGAAGAGTTTAAATAAGCTAAGATATATATAACTAGGCTGGGAATATTTTATTAGAGAATATAATCTTTCTACACATCTTACGAAATGCTTTAGTTTTACCCATTATTGACTATAGTGGTTGCCTATTCCTAGGTGGAGAGGCTTATGTTATTTAATAAGACTGGCAAAATGATAGGGCAGCCTGGCTATATACGTAGTGCCGTCGCGCAACTAGATCCCTTATTCACAGATTTTCATATGCAGTATGTATTGCCTACGGTGAGCGAGAATCAAATTGCCGCGATAGATCTCATTTATAAAGACACACAGACAATAGGCAATTACTCCGAGGCCCTCCCACCATTGCGCGCTAAATCGGGCGCATTTATTACACTATAGCACTAAGAAAACGGACATATAACTCTACTAGAGCTATCCCCTTAGAAATAAAATAGCGGGATAATATATATATATAGTACGTCTAAACCGTCTAAAGACGACACGCTTAAAGCTATTTATCGAGTCTAGGATTCTTAGGGTAGAGGTGGCGATCGTCGTGGTCGACTGTTAGTAGTGCGACCATTTGATGATGGCCAGTGCTACTAGATTAACACGGGCCAAATATTGAAAGAAAGGCAAGTGGTATACTCTAAAGAGGCTGTGAACCCTTAAGGAGTAGATTTATAGTGCTAGACTGATTTTAAAATCCTAATCGATATTATAAGTAAGCTATATACTATATATTAGGTGTGGGATTAGCTGACATCTCTGAGCAATATTATGCTAAATAGAAAGGACGAGATATACACTAGTTGTATAGACATAGAGATAATACCAGAAATGGAGTAGAATAGACTTAAATTTGATAAGGGCTAGGACCTTAACTGGGTAGGCATAGAAGACTAGCTTAGTAATAAATAGAATACTATATTATTAACCCTACTTTAATAAGCGTGGGCGTGAATCGGGGTACTGACGACTATTATCTCGCACTACTAGTAAAGGCGTCTAGCTGTATAAGTATATTGCGGCGACCTAGATTTTAACCACTCACTAAATGCCGCAAAGTAGCTATTTCTATACCGAGTCTTCGGATTTTCTCGTCTTTAGTAATTCTTTCGCGATCAGTTTGACGCTATAGCTCCTAGAGAGAAGCTATTAACGTGTAATTTTGTGATAGAGTTGAAAGTAGTTGCTCCTTAACCATTCTCTTTAATACGCGTAATAAAGCTAGCTGCCTTCTCATACGGTGATATTTAAAGGGGTGTATGATAGTTAAATAGAGCTGTCATTTTCGTAAGAGCTGCCAGCGCATTGTTTGTTATAATGATCGAGAAAGCTGTACGGCTGTATTTAGTGTTAAGTTGCGATCACCGAGGACGTAAAGTCATACTAAATATAGGGGAGACTGGGGGCATACTATAGAGAAAATGTGATCCTAATTAAAATAAACTAGGGCTATAAGGCTATTATTAGGTTACGCTATAGCGCTAAGTAGTACTATAACACCTAGGTATTTAAAGTAGTGTGTTGCCGCAGTAGAACTGTTGTTAGTGCTGTCCGTAGTTGTTCAACGAGTACAGAATTATAGCTGTTTCCCTGTCGCCGTTTTGGCAACTGCTCTATAGCCTCGAATACGGCTTATAGCGCCCACAGTCACTTATTTTTATTTATAATATCACCTCTTTTCTTAAAGCTCGTATTGTCATAGAACGAAGTGGCCGAATACTCGATCTGCAGCCTATGAATTAGTACGGCTTGATAGTATCGTTATTCCTAGATACCTACGAAAGAGGTCTGCTATACTGGCCAGTAAGCTGCAATGACTGTCTGAGCTACTCCGGGCTTAATAAGAGACGGAAGTACGTGTTTATGCAAACGATTTCGACCTAGATACTAAAACTCTTAGAATTTATATAATAATTATCTAACTATTCTATTATATACACAAAATAGTACTTTAGGGAAAGGTCCTTATATCTAGCCTTTCTAGTAGATACTATAATGTGGAGAAACCTAAGATACTCTCTTAGAATGCTATATTAACTTTTATTTCTAGACGAGAGGCGCTAGGAGCTATCTCGTTTACGTATAGTATTAGTAAATCGCAGGGCCCGCATATAAGCCACACGTTCTGGTGTCCGCGAGTTGGTTTTTAAGTAAGCACGTATGAGAGACTACTAAACAAAGTACTAGGAGCCTATTCCGCATCAGGTTTAAGAATTATCTTTTCTGGGGCGGGGATTCGCGTAGAAGGCTGTATTATTAATGACGTAGGGTTAGTAAGCCTTAAGGCGGAGTTTAACGACCAGCTCGATCGTACTTTAATTAAGTAGGGGCTTAATATAATCTATAGAGGTATAAATCTGCATATTTAGATATTTATCATTCGAGAGGTTCCTTTGTCTAATGTGTGGATTTTCCTATAAGCTATAGGAGCAACATATAGGAGACCTAAATAATATTAGATCAAAGCTTTTTTCTTCTAACCCATCCTCGCACTATAACTTATGCTGCTTTTGTGTTCATTTTGAGACTAAAATGTATTTTCTTATAGGAATAAAGATATAGTTAGTAAGTCTTAAACGATAATTGTTTCAGTCAGCTCCTAAACTATTATAAAGAATGCTACCAAAATTAAAAACCTAATAATTGTAGAGGCATATATAGCTCTACAGACTAGCGATATGGGAAGACCCTAACCTATGATAAGAGAACCTGTGAATTAGGAAATGACCGAAATGATATTTAAACCTAGAAGATAAAGCTTATTATATGCGTTTGGGTAAATGTAGCTGGATATAATACTGTATCCGCAGATAATAACAGACTAGACGCTAATGAGAAGGATAAAGACGTATCTATTGGCCTGATCTATCTCATCTTTCTGTATGATAACTATTCTGAGTTAATGGGTGGTTTAAATAACTTGGAATATGTATCGTACTTGATGCTAAAAGAATAAGCTGAATAGCGATTAGGAAGGAAAAGCCCATACGAGTGGTGCAGAAGTCCCGACGACACTAAGAATGCAACATTTATACCGCTTATAAGAAATAATTAAACATATTACTAGCTTCTATCCGCATTGTGGAGGGTCTAATCCCTTCTTTTCTTATTACTTAAGTACTTAAATACTAAATGTCTTACTTATACTACTAGCTATAGCGTAGTATAACGCTAACGGTTTTATGGGTATATTATACAGTGTCAGTTTTTAACTTATACTATAGTGGATAGTATATATACCTACTTTTGTCCCTGATTTAGAATAGAGCGATAATCCTTCGGTCGACTCCGAGCCTGCCATTTTATGTGCACCTAATTGCTGACGCAACTAATTGTAATTCACTAACACCGTCTATCTAATAACGCCGACTGTTAGCTGAGCAGAATCTGGCAGGTGGCTGCCTTATATAACACTACTTTAGCGCGAACCGTTTTTTTAGCACTTCTGGTAGGGTGGACGGGGCGCGCGCTTAATTAAAGGCGATGGTATAACCACGCCGCTATAGACGCCCCTAGTGTCGATGCGTCTAAGTAACGGCACACCCTAGTGTAGTAATAGTAGTAATATGTGTGAGAGATAATAATGATTAAGACTAAAAGCTAAGTTCACTAGTAAAACGGGTCTAAGACTACTAAGCCACCTTTAGTCTCTTCTTAGCGCTCTCGTCCGCGTCGGTATCCCGTTTGCGCTTCCGATTGATGGGGGGGTCGGCCGCTAGGTCTAGTCGTACTAACAGAGAAGGAAGTTATAGGGGTGAGATGGCCTAAGGCTAATCGACGTTCTAATTGACGTTGTGGTACCACTCGTTAATGGGGCTAGTAACGGCCTATGGCCTATACTCAATTTGCGGCGTTCTGGCTAAGTGGATTATAACCGCTGGTAGAGTATCGCTTAGTAAATGTAAATCGATGTAGACTATATTTTGAGGAGTGCTTAGTCGGCTTAAGTTGGTAAAAAGGGTTAACTACGTATCTTAGAGTAGTGACGTGTCTAATAGGCGAGGTTCTATTTGCGTAGCTTAAGAATTAGAGAGGGAGCTAAACTATATACTAATCCCGCTATCCTTATCCGTTAAAGATTGAAATTTGAGGACTTTATAAGAAAAGATAGTCTTATAGTATAGTGTAACTTATATGCCTCGCACACTATGACCTTATATGTCTAAAAGCTAATATATAATAGGTGCTATATTGAGTCTCGTATTTTTCCCTTATTGGCCGATATGTATAGATATGCTTATAAACGGACGCCTACTCGCGCCGTTTTATTATTAAAGTTTATACTACTTTAGATAAGGTCTCTTAATCTAACTTGCTAAATCTAAAGCCCACTAGTGCCGGTTTTAAGAGAAGTAAATTAATAGTAAAGGTAGGTAGCTATATTAAACGCTCTTACTAATAAATCTATTTTAGCTAGATACCTTTTTATTTTCATACTAGCTAAAACTAATAGCCTATAAGCACACTCTGTTAGACGTAGAGGCTGCCACACCCTATAATATAGGTCTATTAAGCGCGACCGCTATGAGTTATATTATACCTGCCTAAAATTTAGGCTCTACTGCGGCGATCTACACCTATTAAGGCTACTAGTACGAAAGCTAGAATGTAGATTACGCAATAATTAATCTACGACGCCCGTCCCTTCAGTGAGATGTAGACAGAGTGCGTCTAGGACCTAGAATGAGGTTAACGATAAGATATGGCGGAGGAGGAGCTAGTGAGAATTGTGGTTACCTAATGTAAGGATATATTAGCTTATTTCACTTAACAATTTATAATACCGCTTAAATGCTAGAGACGTAGTACGTATAATGTCTATAATAGTATTACTTTATCTCTAAGTAGACATTTTAGCTTACTTAAGCTCCTACTTTAAAGCGCTAATCTTAGACTTCTATAGGGCCATAACGCGTTATAATCTAGCGTTTCGCTACAGCAGCTCCGTTGCGGGCGCTGTGGGGCCTAGGCTGCCTCGCGTGATAGATAACGGTTCTAGTGCTAAGGCATCCTCGTATGAGCGGCTTGTGTAGCCGAGGGGGAGTAGGGGTAGCTACTTATCTCTTCTATGCGCGAGCATTATACGTCAGTGAGTTAGTAGTGATTATTAGATGTTAGCCCGGGAAAGAAAAAAATCGAAGGTTATTATAGTCTTTTATATATAGTAATGTCTATGATAGCTAGAACTGACTTCGATTAATTAAAATAAAATATAACTAAATCTAATACTCTTTATCTTATGTTGAAGAAGCTTAGCCTGAGGATACCATAAGTGTGTCGCCACTCTCCTCTAGCACCTCGCCACCTAACACTTAGAGCACTAATGCGGAAGTGAACTTTTTAAGTGATTTCTTAAGACTATCTATGGCGGCTTCCGCACTAGGCTTTGCTCGTAGTTCGGCGACATCCCTTTCCACCCTACACCACTACACGCCTGCGCTTACAATGGATCTCTCCAACGCGTCAAGCCGCGCAGATATTCCTAGCAACAAGCTAAAACAATAATTAGAGATCTTATAGACTTTACTTAAATATTTGGCAAAACTTATAGCTTTAAGTCGTCCGTAGTCGCCACTCTACCAGCTAGGGCGTCGAATTATACCATTGAACCGGGAAATAGCGGGGCTGGCGGGGGAGGCGGCGAGCTAAAGTCACTAAAGTGTACTAGGACGGGACTTCTAATGCTGCTAAAGCTGCCAAAGCTGCCAAAGCCGCTAAAAAAGTCTTACGGTGGAGGTGGGCTAGCATAAAGTAGGGTGGTGTCTAAGGACGTAGGGGGGCTGAGGTCAAACTAAGGTGCCTAGGGATTCAGCCTAGTAATAATCGTGCCTGGGGGCGGGGAATAAATCGTAGTGGGGGAGCTACTACTAAGAGAAGCGGACTTATAGTCGAGTGATAGAATATCTGCTTATGTAGGTGTATCTTGAAAGGAATCGGTAGTTATGTTGGGTTCTATTGTTAGATGCTTAAGAAAACTTTAATATTATTAATAAGTATAGAATGTGAAACTTTTAGTTAAGTGGTTAAGTGAAGATATTAAAACCGAGCTTTAAGGGCATTAAATGCGTATTAAGTAAGGAGAAGGCAGCTAGATTAGGCGCAGTGTTAATATTAGAGGCCTACTAATTTAAGCCTCTAGCATAGTATTTAAGCGCCGTACGTCGCCCCTACATACACAATATATAACAGCCACTTTAAACTCGCGACTAGTATTAGGAGCTATCTCAATCTAATCATACACTCACGAAGATTCAAGATAGAGAAACACGATACTTATTAGTATTATTGTGGTTTTTACTTGCCTCACCTAGCAAGCAGTCGTATCTCTTAACATGTGTCTTGACTCGCCCTCTTCTTTACTCAAAGCGGGTCAGTCAGTCGTCTCCGCCACATTAGTAAACTAATCAAACACACTATTAAGCTCTACTAACCCGAAGGAGGGTTGATATTCCTGAGGGAACGAGGTGTGAGGTATCTATACAGTTCTCGAATAGCTCATACTTACCAATCCACTACAACTTCTCTTCTATTGCTTATAGAGGATAACAGCTTCTTACGTTCACTGTACCAGAAGGCGTACTGAACGGAGACACCGACATTATTTAGTAAGTCTTGCGGGCGCACTAAGTGGATAGCGCTAACCTTAAGAAGGCAGTGTGTAGGCCTACCGCCGCACTATATATACACTACCATCTCTAACGGGACTAGGGATATATTCATACCGCTATAGTAGGAAGGGAAAGCTGGCTGCTTAATTGAGTCGACGAAAACAAATACTTTAGTAGTGACTTAGAGTACTAGGAGTGTTATTTTAACAAAAACACTCACCTCCGTGGTGATAATCTAGTCATCCTCATTCCCGCAGGGAATAGAGGTAATAGGAGGAATAACTAACAACGCTATATTTTACACAACGCCCGCAACAAGGTACTCGAGCTCCGAGGTGATAGCGTCCACACTATCTATATACGAAAAGCCCCTCACCACTACCACACCTACCACACCTAGCGCGAGTTCTAGCTAACAAAATCCAGTTTCTTCAACTATAACGCCGGCTAGGAAGGACATAAGCGACTCTCTATTTATGAGCATAGCAACAATGCCGGCTCCGTTAACTCGAACTATTACGGTATCATTGGTCGGCACCCTTACTCTACTAAGCACTTTATATAGCACTTAGTATAAATTCTACTACTATGATTCGCCAAAGTACACTTAGAATAGCCTATAAATAGTTAAAAAAAAAAAACTTATTCCTTAAGAATTATCTTCACTTCTCTTCCTATATGCTCCCCTTAGTGATTAGAGTACCACGCTGTTATATTTATTATGCCCCCTGGCAATATTTTACCTCCTCTTCGCCTGACGCCTAGCCCACCTCGGGTTAGAACCGCGGATCTACGCGCAACGATTCCTTTCACTCTTAAACTAGAGGAAAATTAGTACTCTTAGCTCTATAGGGAGAGATATTTATCTCTTATGAATCATATGAGAACTCTTTGGTCTTATATATTCACCACCGACCGATACTATCGAAGCATTCACAAAAATAGTCGCCTTTTTCACACTACTCAGCAGAACTAACTAGAAAGTATCGAGAGGAGGCAAGATGGTATCGAGTAGAGGCAAAAGGACATCGAAAAAAGGTTAAGTGATGTCGAAACTTAGAAGGTAATTGTGATTAAATCGAAGAATATAGCTATAAATACTAACTATCTAGCCTATAGGACTCGAAACGTTCCGAAATAACGTCTCCCACAGCATTGGCTCCGAATAGCCTGGTAATACCAGCCGCAATGTTTAACTGGGAAGTTATGGATGGTAAGGCACCTTTAGACTCTTAATAGCTCACAGGATTAAGGAAGATAGGTAGCGGATATACCTTAAATAGTTATTAGCTCTAATTCGACAGAAAGTGTTCTTTATTTGTCTCTTACTATGTCTGTTATTATAGGTGGTATAAAGCCGTTCGAATACTACCACATCTAATTGTTTTGGCGGCTGCGTACACATATATATATATCGACTCCGCAGTCCCTTTATAGCTCGTGAACCTTTTATAGTATAGTATTCCGTCGCTTAGAAAATTACGATAATTGCCTTTTCCGTGCTTTTCGCAGCTGCAAAAGAATATTAGGGCAGTTAGGCAGCGTTGCTTTCTCTTCTAGATAGTTTTAGCTATAGCTAATGGCCTGTATAATAAAGTTTGAGTTGGAATGAGGACGATAGAAAGACGTATTTTCTCTCTTACTTCTTATAACTCTGACATTAGCACTACGCATATGTTAATAGTTAATTTAAAACGAAATGTCTAATTTAAGTAGTGTTTATTTAAATAAGTGGATAGGGGTGACTGTTAGCTGCTTATTTTGTGCCGTGACGCTAGCACCTTGGCTCTTTTGTACCTAACTACCTCGGCAGCTGCGCAAGGTTTAAGAGGTTCTAAATTTTGTTTGTGGCAGGATGACCGCCCAGCTAATGGCAGAAATACCCGCCCTTATATTAGCGCCGATATCTCGACCCTTCGAAGTAGTACCTACCTAAACTATATATTATAAAAATAGTTCGGAATTATAATCTCTATATTTTACCTAATTAAATTTATTTTAGGGGTGAGCTTATAGCTCCTCTTCCTCTACATAAGGAGGCGATAGGCTACTACGTTCGTTTATGGAGGGTAATGTAATCTAGTCGGAACTAATCTCGCTTATCTCGTCCGTGCTATATATATTTTAGAAATCCGCCGCCTCTAGATGGGAACCACTCTCTAATCGCTAGGGAGCGAAATTTAACCGGACCTTCTTTCTAGGTCCGTTAACCGCTGAGTTGGATTTTCCGTAACGGCTATCACTAAGTCTCCTCTTCGTCTGAGGCTTAGTAATCGGGCTATCACTCCTTAGTAAAGTTACTCTAGTAGCTAGCCTAGCTTCGATTTGCTCCTGAAATGTATTGCTAGAGTCTAGGGCTGTATTATTTATAGGCGCGGCTCCTATACTCTGCTCTAGTGGTAATATAGGTAATAGCTCTCTTAAGGGAAGCTCTCTGATAGTACTATAAAATTGACTAGATAGATGAGTTGTTAAGTCGACTAGATTATCATTTGAGGTAGTGACTTCTCTGTTGCCCCGCTGAGCTTGAATACCTTAGGCTCTTTTCTGTGCTAGGACTAGGGTTTTCTTAGGCTTCTTGGGATAATTGGGCTGTGATTCATAAAAAGGCGTTTCCGGGAAATTGTCTTGGCGTAAGGAGTTAGGAATAGTAGTTGTGCTATTGCTATTATTGTCATTACGGCCTCAAATGCGCTCTAGAACGCTTTGGCCAACTAGTGGGGCTTTAGCTAAATTGGCCAGGATATCTCGCGTCTCTAGTGGCTTCTAGGTGTTAGAGGTCTAGTTTATCCGTTTAGAGACTTTCGACGTAAATCGAAATTATGATAACTTTAGTCTGGTAGGCTGTTATTACTCTACTAGCCGTGTCTCGTCGACCGTTATTTAAAGAGGAGTAACACTACTATTTATCTCCGGAATTTCTGGGACTAGAGATTCCAGATCCGCCGAAGTAGATGGAAGCAATACTGCTGTTTCCATTGATTCTATATTCTGCGTAAGTCTATGTCTAGCGCTATCTCTGCCGCCACCATTTTAACGAAGGACTTTCTGATGCGCTAGTTGGTTTAGAGGACTAAGACGCCTAGCCTCTTTCGCTACAACGGAACGACTAAAAACAGGCCGCTAGGTAGTGTTCTCTTCGACTGAATCTAGGTGTGACTCCCTAACCACATTAGCCATCTCTATATCACCATCAGTATGCACACTACCAAGAGCTATTAGCACATGCCTGCTAGCCTGGCGCGGATCTAAGATAGTATCGTTATGCGTGCTAGTAACGGCAGGTTATAGGTCCTGCGCGTTCTCTAAAGATAGTAGTCCTTTATCTAATATTCCTTTAGGCATAGTGATTTTATAGGGAAAGAAAGCGCGTAGTAAATCGCCCTAGATGAAGAGAGGATTAAGAGGCTGCAGACTTGCCGCTTTAGGTCTATAGATTCGATATATAAAGGAACTTCTCTTTAGTATTTAATATGCTACTACTAGAGGCGTGCTAGCCCTCTAGTCGCGCTTTATAGATGGAATCTTAAAATGTGTGGCTTTAGGGTGAACCAAACTCGTGTTGCAACCCCTCTTAATCCGTGGACTTAAGAAGCCTAACTGTTTTGCTACTACATAGAGCCAGCCTATATAATCTCCACCACTAGCCTATAGACATAAATCTTTTTTATCAACATCAAGTAACGGTTTCTCGGACGAGAGATAGGGAAAGCAACGAAGAGCTGCAAAGAATAGAACCAAGAATGCTAAGTATAAATCCGCTACACTGGGAAGTGCGATGAAGGACCCCTAAGAGACTTCGACCTTTTTTTCGATTAGCCGCTAATCCTTTCTTAAAGTATCGAATAGAGAAGAAACGCCTAGCTCTACCGAGTCTTTCTTTCTTCGCGGTTTCTTCGCGCACAAAATGTTTCTTTTAAGGATTTTCGCGCTAATAGTAATATACTGCATATTCTAATGAAAGGTTTGTATGCTTAGGATAACGCAATTGAGCGACAAAATTTGATTAAGCATATGAGACCGAATATCTATATCTTAAATGCCTTTGAATAGCTTGAAGTTAGTAAACGCGTCCTAGATATAGTCGCGATCGATTTTGCTTCGCGCCGGCGCTTAGTATTACAACCGAGCAACGTCATTAGCAGTGACAAAGCGGTATAGATGCTAATTTCCCATTAGCATAATTTCCTAGATTTTTTTCATATGTGCCTAGTAGCTTATTATAGCTAGATCTAAATACGCTATAAGATACTTAGCCCAATTGCTAAGCTGTAGACTATTCTAAACACCAGGAAACGGGAGTATGCTATCAAGTGCCTCTATAATGTGAGAACGTCGCAGCATTAAAGACAGCACGTGTCTCTTAGGAGTAGAAAGGGTATCTATCTAGGCTTATACCACGGCGATATAGTTTGGTCGGTCTAGCCGAGCTATGTGGTATCTTATGCTGTGGAAAATATCACTATCGTAGGACTTTTTAGTGTTTACTTCGCAAATTAGTATAGGTTTAAAGCAAAAGTTAGAAGTAATCACTTACGCGGCACACAGTATAAGACTATATCGCACATAAATGCGCTTCTGAGAAATTACTTTGCCCGTTGGAGTGTCTCCTTTGAGTGTATATAAGGAATCTTGTGATTCTCTATTAACGGTGGTACGTCTGCCGCACACAGCTCCGCACCACTAAGACTCAGAGCTCTTAGAAGTGATTCTCTTATATCAAAAGAGAGGAGACAGGTTATGCTGTGTTTATCGCGGAGAAGCGTTATGAGGTCTTCAGTTAGGAGGAGTGATTGGTCTAGTGGCTCCAATACCGAGAGTAGTACTCAAATTCTTCCTTCAATGAATAACGAATCCATAGTGAGTTAAGTTAATAGTGACCAAAACTCTTAGTCTATATGTCCAATATATAAGTACTTAATATTAATTTTAATACCATTCAGCCTGTTTTACTTCTATCGCCGCTATTTAATTTAAGCTTCTACCTATGCTTCGCTAAAATAAGCGGCTTTTAGTGTGTACTGTACTAGCTATTTGTGTCATAGACATCCTAATAATTTCAAGCGAATTGCCACTAGATCGCTACATATTAGCGCTCGAAATTACCTTGAGGCACTGTAATCTTCAGTGCACCTATTCACAATCCAACACCCAGGACGCCGCTACTACCCGCCAGTGCTTGATGGAGTCTGAGAAGCTTATTCAGTTGCGCTCTTCTGGTCCTGGGCTGCTAGGAACTTTCTTAGAAGAGTTTATGGCACCTTACCGTGTACTTGACTAAAATTCGCATACCTCTTTTTAAATTCTATTAGTGGTCAGTAGGAATTAGAAGGCAAGCTTCTTTAGCTATCATATTATTGCTAAATCTGTCTCCCTTTAGCAACTAAGTGACACTTGCCTTGTGCTAGATTCCGAGCTCCACCACAATGATGGCGGGCTTTCTCGAATTCTTAGTGGTCCGACACTAGGCCACCACCGCTACCACCTACTTAATTCAGATTAAGAAAATATGTGCCGTATAGTATATAAGTTATATAGTAAGGTTCTATTACGCTTTGCACATTTAAATATGATATTTGTGTAGGATATGGGCGGCATAGGCCCTACTGTCGAATTTTTATCTCGTTAGACACTATAGGCTAATACTCACTAGGAAATAATCCCTATAGTACTCGTATAGGACGTTCCTGTGTCGTTAGAAGAGCTTCACTTTAAAATAACGATATGACTCCTTACTATACTCTGAGTATAAGAACTAGAAAGATAATTATTAGTAATATAGGTTAAGTCTCTTATTATAAAAACCTTCTGTTTCTACTTTGTAAGCTCTTCTGCGTAGCTACCTTAGCTACTTAATTTAGCCGAGAAGCGAGCGCAGGATCAAGCAGATCGTAGCCTTTAACTTTTAGCGGCTCACACGAAGACTCTTTTACGACGGAGTATTATACAGTTTGCGAAAACGCCTCATCAACCTCTCTAATTTGTTCATTTGTCTAGAAAGAACTGTCCTGTTCTAGTCACGATACGCAAAAATATCACTAGTACGATTTTAGTCAACAAAAACCACCCTAAGGAGGTATACTATATTATCGCCTTAGCTCTTACTCTAGATGCTCTTACAACGGGCGGCCACTATATGTGACCGCCAGTGACACAAACCACACTCCCTACTAACTAGTAAGTTAGGCTTTCCTACCAATAAAGTGTTTAAGACCTTATACGCTGAGGACATTCTGGCTTATAAGTGTGAGACGAAGACAATTAACCTACACTACTAGACTAGAGCATATTTTCTAGACGTCATATTGTCAACAAAAATGTCGCTATTGGTGTTTCGCTCGCAGCATTTAATAAACGCCAGGTCTTGGTGGCGCATATGCCGTGCAAAAAGCGCCACAACCATATGTATAATTTATATACTACAGACTGCCGATCACACACTCGACTGCTTATATTCCTTCTGTGAGCGCTGTTTATCTCGCTATTTTAACAACCTAGAAACCTAGAGCTTCGTACCCTCTTCTTGCGTTATCTATCAGAAGCCAAATGGGGCATACGTATAGATACGACCACTAATAGCGGGGACGCGAACTCTATAGGTCAGTGGTAGAACTCCAGCCAAAACTATAGAAACTTTTAAAGCTGTGTAGCGGTTCTAAGGGCTAAAGTATATTCCTATCCATAAGCAATTTAATCATATACAAGGCAAAGATACAAGTAGGTAGGCTCGACTAATTATCTTCTATCCTCTAATGGCTCTAGGGATATTTTTCATACTAGCACTTTTTCACGAACGCTGGCCATTATAAGACTACGCATACTAAGCGATCTGCGTCACACAATATAAGATATGGCGTCGAAAAATCACATTTAGGAACGGTCTAGATTAGGACTTATCTAGGCTAAAAGACTACCCTAGAAAGTATAAAGTTAGTGAGGACATAGTGTTAAGTGATAGCGCTGATGTGACAGGCAGCATAAGGTACAGACAGGTGCCCGCAACAATATAGCACTCACAAGTGAGCTAACGATTCGATTTTAGTGACGGGGTCACTGCTCACTACGCTAGAGTAGGTCTACTATTGGGAAGCGTTAGGCACATATCTAGCGTGCTTATAGCCTCTCTCTTCTACGTCGAACTGATTAGTAGCCCTCACTTCTATTCATCTCCTGAGCTATGCGTAATCAATATCTTATATTGCGTGCCTCTTGGGGCAGACCTGGCGAACTTTCTTTCATTCCTGCGGAGAGATCGGGCTACATTGGTATATAAATGCAGTGAAACTGAGGCGAGGCGCACTATTTTGTGTAATAAAGCTGTTATCGCTGCCTATATAGACGGCTTACCTTTCTAACGGCCTATTCTTGTGGAAGCGTTCTCGATGGAGGCTAACGTCTAGGTGTCGCTTGAGTTCTACCCTTTTCTTAGAACACCGCTTTATAATATTAGTCACTGTCCTTATAAATTATAAGATTTGGTGGCGGACTAGGGCCTAGATTGCCTATTTAGTGGTGTAGCTCTTTAAAAGAAGGATAGACTAGAAGAATTGCTTTGCCACGTAAATAGCATTATTAACACATTAGACACAACTAGATAAACTAATATACATAAGATCAACAAGTCCAACTTAACTACAGATAGCTGCCTAGTAACCTTAGGATTGCTTTTCGTTGCCCTGCGGAGACGGGAACTAGCTGTAGAATAGTAGAAGCCCTTTTAGGAGCGTTTTCAATAGCTGCCGGACAGACGGTTAAGTAAGGCTGCTATAGCTGTGGCTCTACTTGCCCTACGCTGTAGACAGTATCTGATGACAAGATGGCAGGTGGTAGAGCAAGATTACCAGCCTAGAACCGAAGCTGTGATGTTTTATCGGCCGTGTCGAAAAGTAAATTTGAAGAACCCACGGAAACCGCGGACATAGAAGAGGGTGGCGGGGACGGACTTATAGAGGACGCTGGAGTCTGTGCTCCGGGAAGTATTTCTAAGCATATAGAAATACCTAAAGGACCTTGATCTTTAGTGTTATTCCCCTATCGCCTACTGTCTTTTGTCGACCAAGATTCGACCTCGGGCGGCCCAATAAGGCTAGGCTCTATTCGCTAAAGTAGTGTATGCGCGAGACCTGGCTGGGACTAATACCCACTAAGACGGCCATCCGGCCATTTAATTGCGACGATAATATTAATATTATATAGTTTCGCGAAGGTATGGGCTTTAGAGCACATTCCTCTCTGCCGATTATATTAGCCCTAGGCAGGATCTTTGTTAACCTTAGAGTGCTGCCGTGATGGGGATATGGTTGGAAAGAGACCGGTTAACTAAAATAAAATGGCTTAATTAGACTATAGCTTAGCTTTAATAAATTAGAGTAGAGGCTGCCTTTTAAAGATCATTTAACCGCTCAAAGTATGCCCCACTGCTCCGTCTAATGCCGGTGCTATTTACGGCACGGGCAGCTCGCTCGCGCCGGGGTGGGTCTCCAACGGCCAAAGCGCCGTGCCAGCTCCGGATGCTAGGAAAGGCGCTGGAAAAGTTTCATTGCTCACTAATCATTTCGTTGTCCGGAAGTGCCCGGCGATGCTAATTTAAAACTAAGTTATATTCTATTTTACTTAATTTTAAAGTTATAAAATAAAGGAATGCTAGATCTAATATTACAGCATATAGAGTGTATAATCTGTATGCGACGCTTATCTACGACAGCATGCAACTTTAGATAATAATAAGGTATACGAAAAAAGACAATATGGACTCAAATCTACTATATATCATCTCATTTTTTGGCCTTATAGTTGCTATTCTTATGTCTTGGTGCGTGAGGCTTTATGTGTCTAATCCTAAGGCAGCGTTTAAGAGATACATCCAGTATCCTCTACTCTTTCGCAGCTAACGATTCGGAATCACGCGCTTTGATGCTCTCTTATTTATGGGATTTCTATCCTCTAATCTGATTATTATACTCTTACCATCTTTTTTTCCGGGGTGGCGAGAAGTGCAACGACATGCGGCGATAACTGCACTAGTGAACCTAGTACCCCTTAGCATAAGTGGGCGGTCTATTATCATAGACGTCCTAAACATGCCAGAGGGCTGGAAAAGAATATTATATACTTTTGCCGGGTCTATAGTGGTGTTAGAAGGGATCGCGCATTCTATTATTGCTGTCTCACTTAACCCTAAGCCTAGATAGCTTACGACGTCCGGTTAGGCGGTGAGTACTGAACACCTTTATTACATAAGCTTAGCTAACGGACTGATAGGTCTTCGGCGTCCTCTTAGGTACTACTCTTATGGCGCTACTATATTTACGATAAGGCCTTAGTAAATGGTTCATAGTAGTATATCGCGCAGCGTTCCTCACGTTTGTATTAATTTTACTGTAGTATGTTCTTTATCTTAGCTCTAAGAGGACTAAAATTTTGATATGGATTTTAGTTGCGGTCTAAGGAACGACGACAGCCTTTCGCATCTTGCGTATATGGAGATACTCTGTAGTTTTGGAGATTGTCCGAACTACTAAAACCTCTAATGTGACACTGTGTGAGGTTCGCCTTAAGCGCGCCATTTAGTTATATCTGGGCGGGTACTTCTATATTTACTTTACTAATAATACCTTCCCATTTCTTAGTCTTTTTCGATTTAATTATCTGCGAAGTTTTACTATAATAGCCGTCTAGCATCCGACTGAGGAATCTCGCTTAGTGTTAAGCGTATCTTTCCTACTTTCACGCCATTACGGCCAGTTAAGCATAGTTGTGTAGCTTAGTGAGGGTATAATAATCCTTCTAGATGGGCTATATAATCAAGACCTAAGGTTGCAGACCTAAGAAAATATAGTCTTAGTTGCTAAAGGGACTGGAATTACAGGAATTCTACCCCTTACTCTTAATCTCGGCATTCGTAAGCATTACGATAACTATATCCGTAAGAGGATCTGGGGTCTACGCGACCGTCTACGTGCGCTAAAAGCCAGCTCCCCCACGGCAAACAATGCGACAGCCAATTCTGAACAGCAGCAAGAGGTCACCAGAGAGATATCTAACTTGTCACAAATTAAGCTTTTTCGAGATACCACTAAAAAGGTGATATTACTCTAGTCGCTAGAGAGGAACTCGAATATGGACTGGGTTTAAAGGGAGCTCTAATAGCTATAGGAACTCGATGAAGAGTATATAAGTTATGATAAGGCTATATGTAACTAATTACTAACTGAAGAAAGAAATTATTCGTGGTTTGTTGTGGGTTTGAGCGGCACTGAGTTGGCTTCGATCCGTTTAAAATCTCTAAGCACTGGATGTGCTTGAATCTAAACGGCTAGCGATCATTTGATAGTACGGTTATTTCGATGATTAAATAGGAGCGCTTAGCCTTACCTAGTTGGATAACCGTTATTAGTGTGTAATAATTACTTAACCTTCTAAAACCGAACAGCTAATAGGTTATAGTATCTGGGGATAAATCTTTCAGGCAATTAGTGTGGAATAGTATAGTTAATAGCGTAGGCGTGGAATTGATACACTACCGCGAAGCCGCTTACCAGCCGTAGTGTAGGGAGCCTCGAGTGCGGTATCCCGTCTAGCTCACTAAGAATAGCTTAACGCAGCTATGGGAGATTACTACGGTTTTAGTTCCTAAAAGAACATATTCTATTACGTCTACTACAAGCCTATACTCTAGTATATAAGAGCGTATAAGTAACTAAAGTCGTTAAATAGTATTTTAATCGAAATTGGAGTTTTAGACTAGATGCTTTTCGTGCCTAGTTATTCTTAATGTGTGTGGCCTAAAATTACACTACTGTTGGCGTAATATATTTAGTAGGGTGTCGCCTACTAAAAGAAAAAAAAACCTAAACTTTGTGTACTATATAACCCTTATAAATGAGAGTCTTTAATAATAATAACTTAGTATGGATAGAGTCTCTTTTTAGATCTATCTTACTATCAACAAAGCCGCCTTATAAGGACAAGAAACCTGCGCAGTTAATGACGGTTCGTTAAACGTATAGCATGAGAAGGCAATGTTTGCATTCCTAAACTGTATATATAGTTGAGCCTGGGATGGGTGTGTATATCAGCGTCCGAATACAACGAGAATTTCCAATTTGGCTATCTCAGCTATAGCGAGCCAAAGTAAGCTTTTAGCCTTAATATTAAAACTAGCTAATATCACTAGTAACATTAGTTTTAGTGGTACCTTAGGTACCTACTGCCGCTGTAAGAGCACTATAGTTTCTCCCCGTAACTTTTTACGAAGAGAGGCCGTAGAGGCGCGCTAGCTAAAATAAGTGTTCCTCTTAATTAAAGTTAGATAGTTCCTATTAATTTAACACATTATATAGAAATCATTACTACTAAAACTATTTAACTTAGGCCTATTCCCCTAACTTATAGCAGAACAGGCTGCAAGTTTAGCACTAATCTAGCTTAAGACAGACTTCGTCATTATAGCTAAGCTTAACTCCCTAAAAGATGTGATACTGCGCCTCGCTAGCTCCTTTGCGAATAAGGAAATATAGAAGTAGGTCACTACTAAGCTTAAGAAGCTTAGCTTTGATAAATTTACGACGAAAGATGACTAGGACGTTTTAGTCACGACTAAGGACACATTTACACAGAAGGGAGCTTTAATGTAGGATTTTATAGCGACTTAGCGCCCTATACTTAAGGAGAGCTAGTATGATACCTACTATAAAGCGAGTAAGTTTATCAAGCTACAACTGAGCGACTATTTCTAGACACTAAAGCGCCAGAGTGCGGATTCGGGTATCCTTTTACCCCCCGCATCGAAAGAGAACACTCTAGATCCTAAGGGCGCTGGCAAGAGCTTAGCCTCTACTACCGATGCTGTAATAAGCGACAATACTGCGGCGGCGAGCGATGGATCGAGCGGCTCTAGAACTGCTACAATAAACGCTAGATCGAGCGGCTCTGGAACTACTGCAATAAGCGATAGCTCGAGCGGCTCTGGAACTGCTGCAATAAGCGATGGATTGAGCGACCCTGGAACTGCTGCAACAAGCGGCTCTGAAACCGCTGCAACGAACGATGGATCGAGCGGCTCTAAAACCGCTGCGATAAGCGATAGTTCGAGCAGCTCTGGAACTACTGCTATAAACGATGGCTCGAGCGGCTCTAGAACTGCTGCTACAAACGATGGATCGAGCGGCTCTGGAGCTGCTGCAATAAGCGATGGCTCGAGCGGCTCTGGAACTGCTATAATAAGTAATGGACCGAGCGGCTCTGGAACTGCTACGATAAGCGATGGTTCGAGCGGCTCTGGAGCTACTACAATAAGCGATGGCTCGAGCAGCTCTAGAACTGCTACGATAAACGCTGGATCGAGCGGCTCTGGAACTACTACGACAAGTGCTAGATCGAGCGGCTCTAGAACTACTGCGACAAGTGATGGATCGAGCGGCTCTAGAACTGCTGCGATAAGCGATAGATTGAGCGGCTCTAGAACTACTGCGATAAGTGCTAGATCGAGCGGCTCTGGAACTGCTGCGATAAGCAATGGATCGAACAACTAGGGAAATACAAATACAGATACTATAGCAACCTACGGCTTAACGCTAGTTGTTTATTTCGATCAGGCTCCTAAGGGCAAAGAGTGTCTTCTGCTAAGGTAGAAGCACTTAGATTGGTATAAAGATGAGAGGCGGCTACTATTAACATACCATCCCGCAGACTAGTTCAAGCCTTAGTCACAGCGTCGATCTAGCCGGTATAAAGTGATAATTGAATGTGTAGTTAGCACGGGGTATATAATTATGATATTACTAGACTTATTAAACCCGGATCTGCCCTGCGCCAGAGCTGGCTTTCTCCTTTGCAAATCCGATTATCTGATAGCTGCCGAAGCCTACGTGAAAGTGTCGGATAAAATCACTCCTATTAGCGCGAAGAGCGAATTAGTCGGCAGAGGAATGGCAGACTTCGTTTAGTGGACTATTGCCGCTGGAGCTTGGGTGTGCTATCTTATAGGTGTGCTCGATGGCGAGACAAAACCGCGGGTATTTACTTGTTCAACATTCAAGTCAGCCTTTGGAGTCATTGTTGACCGCCAAATTAATGAGATTCTTCAGTCTTTTAACTAAGAACTACTTAAAAAGGTTGGTTAGAAATAAGCTTAAATGCTGGTAAAGGTAAGGTAGTCGAGGCCTAGATCTACATAACGATGAGTAAGATTAAGAGATAATTTATAGAGAAAAAAAAATTCAAAATACTAGTAAATATAAAAAAAATTGAGATTCTATATATTTAGTACTATTTCTACCTATATAGGCAATATATCCGCCAACTAGAGACTATTCCTAAGTTAAAGAAGCTAGTTTAGATTAGTTAATATTCCAGTATAGTTACCTTCTGCCTAACACCACGTACTTAGCGCTCTAATTTAGTAGCTATTAGGTCTAATAAAACAAAACTTCGTTAAATATTACTGTCGATGTTTTGCAGTTAGTAAATAGATGAATGTACTATCTGCCTCTGTCGTTGTAGGCAGTAGTAGACATGGTGCAGGATTTGAAGAGACTAAGACACAGCTTTTCAGGTCTTATCGACAGGCATAGAATCATGATGATCGTCTTTAGTTATTATATAATTCATAGTGATATATAACTTAGACTATGATCAAGTAGGGGTATAGCTTAAAGTAAAGGACGTATAATATTTAAATATTCTATGTATCGGAAGAAGGGATACTATAAATAAAACTGTCGGCCTACTAGCCGGTGAGCCTAGTTGCTTTTAAAATAAGAACTATAGAACTACGCTATGGTGTGCTACTTAGTTGTGGGCGGCGGCGCACTATAGCCACTAATTAAACAATCTTTCGCAACCTACTACGTTATTTTACACCGTTATACGCTGTGAAGGATAAATTAAAGTCATTTCCTAGCCCCACCGCCTTAGTTTATCTTAGCGTTGATCTACGTGATAATAGCTTAGGAGAAGGCTCGGCGGAGATCGGTCGCGGGGTAGGCCAGGGCGCGGCGCGGCTAATAGTCACATTTTTTGTAGGCGACACTATACTACTAGTAGCAGGTTTGATAAAGTGGTTAATTAGTTGCATTAAGCTTAGAAAAATCTATCTATAGACTCGCCATAATAAGAGCCTAGTCCGCCCTAGGCGGACTGGCAGGTTAGCGTCGATAGTGGCCAGCATCAGACCAACCACCACGAACGCAAGGTTAACATCTAGTACTAGATGAATGCACTGCGCTTATCTTGAGGAGCGTTATGGCAAAGTCGGCTAAGCTCCCCGATCTCTACTACGCATGCGACTCAATATAAATCTATCGTAAATTACGAATACTACAAGTGCTAGTACTAGCCAGAAGTATATTATTATAGCGGTAGCACGCGCTGTAATGGACCACTACCCCTACTGTATACTGTAAACACTAAGTAGAGTGGACGCTAGTCCCATAGCTAAGTGCATTATTGTTAGTCTCTATACGTTAGCCTAGCGACTTATTTAATCTAACGTAATGGACACTTACATAACAATGCAGCGATTGACCTAGATAAAATTCTAACACCACTTCCACCATAACCAACCAAGGCCGGTCATAGTGGAAAACGAAGCAAAGGCTATAATATAAAGCAACGGAACATTGCGCATAGTGCTAGCCACATTATGGCCAATTGGTCCGGAACCCTCTAAGATATCGAAACTGCGACTAGAAGCAAATATCAATGGCGATATAAGGAAGCCTGCGAGTAGTAACCAAGCGAAGAAGCCTATAAGAATGAAATAAACCGGGGCGATATCTTAATCTGCCTATTGAAGTATCTACACATACCTGGAGACCATGTCGATATGTTATTATTTAAGGCTGTTATAGTTAGCAGTGTGTTTTCTAGGAGCCTACTGTCTTCTAGTGCTCTTTATTAACCGACGATGTGGCTTATTTTAATAGCCGCCGCTAGTTTTAGCGTCTCTTACTACCATTAGCTAAGCGTATAACCCTGGGCACTGTGCATAATTAAACATTAGTGCGCAGTAGCGACAGAACGCTAACTTTAAACACATCTAAACAGATGTTTCCTTAAATTAAAGAAGTATGTGTATATAAGTCTTAGAGACGCTAAAGTGTATAACCCTTGATACTTTATTCTAATTAGCAAAAGGGAAAAAAACACATGTCGTGGTTCACCATCACCGAGCTAGTCTAACGTATAGTAGGATTGAGTTTATAAAGTAATAGCGTCGCCTATAAAGCTTTCAATATGTCTCTAGAGGGAAACACCTAGAGTGACAACCTCCATAATGATGAGGATGTTGAAATGCCGGACTATGCTGATGTTAAAACGCCGTATTATTCCGATATAAGTCGCAACGAAGTCACTTCATAAGGCGCGTAATAGCTTGTTTTAGTTGTAACTTCTATTCTTACTAAGTTGAAAATGCATCGTAATGTATTACGGCTAACCAAAATTATAGTGAACCGTACTATAATGAACTCCTAGAAAGCCCGACACAATTCTAAAGTTATCAAATCGACTCTAAAGCCGAAAATGCCCTTGCTTGAGTTCTACAAACACTTTGTACGACTTGATGCGATATATTTTTTCGCGCAGACATGGGAGCCGTTGTTCGTTGCTTAGAAGACGCTGTTGATAATTACGCAAATAGCACTAAATGGCCCACTTACCGTCAACATACTGTCCGGCGCTGTTTGTGCTATTAATAGAGCTATTACTAGAAGGGATGAACCATTACTTCCTCCTAGATTTGGCCATTTACGACTATTCTGTTTTCTAGAAATAATGTAGAGTAGGATTAAGTGTGATAAAACGCGTAGCTTTATTATTGCGGAGAATCACCAAACTAATACTGCCCTAGTGTATAAACTCTATCATAATGCGCAAGATATACCCGCGACTACAAGCCATTTATGCCGTCTAAGGCTTATTAGTAGCTATTAGAGAGACTGCGTTAGCGCCTCGCCTTTTCTACTACTAGTGTTCTCCAAAACTGTAGAATCTTTTATGTGAGCATAGTGTATAATCAACGCATAACGGATATAGCTAATTTTTCGCAGGAAGTATCCATCAAAGGCGGATAATAAGACATTTAAGCAATTAGTGAAGAGGGCTTTAGATGATTTGCCTAATAAGCTGAAGCAGATTTGCGGCAAGCTATCTAGTATTGCCGAGCGTGCCGCTACTAGTAGTTTAATATACGATCATATCTTAAGGACCGAAGTGAGGGATTGTATTAAAGAGTGCCTCTAGTAATAGTGAGTATAGAAGACGCTAGTTAGAGGTAGTTAGTATAAGTTTAAACTAAGAAATTGAGTAAATATAGAAATTCAATTGAGTCTTTTTATCTCGCTCACTTATATATTATGGCGTCTTTTTGAAGTTCGCCGTGCCGGAGTCTATAGATTGCCAGCTTAATGGTATAGAAAGTAGGATCTATTGAGCACCTTAGGTTCGCGCTCTTGTTATGAACTTTTATGCCCCTTTTTACTCAATAAACCAGACGTGTCCGTGTGAACGGGGGTTCGGGCGCAGGCGAGTAAGGAAACCAAAAGCTATACCCCATCGGCCTGCCTGCAAAATCACCTCGTTGTAAAGGCAACAAAGGTTAGCCTATAAACACAGGCGCCAGCCTGCAAAAGGCAACAGCGCCCGCTGTGTGCGGGATGAACACAGCGACCGCTATGTGCGAGATGACCACAGCGACCGCTGTGTGCGAGATGACAACAGTGACCACAGCGACCGCTGTGTGCGAGATGACCATAGCGACCGCTATGTGCATGATAACCACAGCGACCGCTGTGTGCGAGATGACAACAGCGACCACAGCGACCGCTGTGTGCGAGATGACAACAGCGACCATAGTGACCGCTGTGTGCGGAATGACCACAGTGACCATAGCGACCGCTGTGTGCATAATAACCACAGCGACCGCTGTGTGCGAGATGACAACAGCGACCACAGCGACCGCTGTGTGCGAGATGACAACAGCGACCATAGTGACCGCTGTGTGCGGAATGACCACAGTGACCGCTGTGTGCGAGATGACAATAGCGACCACAGTGACCGCTATGTGCGAGATGACAATAGCGACCGCTGTGTGCAGGATGACCACAGTGACCACAGCGACCGCTGTGTGCGAGATGACCATAGCGACCGCTGTGTGCGGAATGACCACAGTGACCGCTGTGTGCGAGATGACAACAGCGACCGCTGTGTGCATGATGACCACAGCGACCGCTGTGTGCGAGATGACAATAGTGAACATAGCGACCGCTGTGTGTGAGATGATAACAGTGACCACAGTGACCGCTGTGTGCGAGATGACAACAGCGACCGCTGTGTGCAGGATGACCACAGTGACCACAGCGACCGCTGTGTGCGGAATGACCACAGCGACCGCTGTGTGCGAGATGACAACAGTGAACACAGCGACCGCTGTGTGCGAGATGACAACAGCGACCGCTGTGTGCGGAATGACCATAGTGACCGCTGTGTGCGAGATGATAATAGCGACCGCTGTGTGCATGATGACCACAGCGACCACAGTGACCGCTGTGTGCGAGATGACAACAGCGACCGCTATGTGCGGAATGACCACAGTGACCGCTATGTGCGAGATGACAACAGCGACCGCTGTGTGCATGATGACCACAGCGACCGCTATGCGCATAATAACCACAGCGACCGCTGTGTGCAGGAAGACAACAGTGACTACAGTGACCGCTGTGTACGAGATGATAACAGCGACCACTGCAACCGCTGTGTGCGAGATGATAATAGCGACCACTGCGACCACTGCGACCACTACGACCGCTATGAGCGCTGTGTGCGGGATGACTATAGGGACCGCTATGTATAGGAGGAGACCGCTGTGTGTGAGCGACCGCTTTGTATGCGAAAACCACTTAGCTGCCCCCTTAGATGATCGCTGTTGTTCCCTGTGGCATTTCTGCATATAGCGGTCACTAGCACACAGCGGCCCTTGGTTGCCTCCTCGCACACAGCGCACACAGTAGGCCCTAGTGGTCTTCTCATAACTAAAAGTGCTATTACTTTCTCGCACTCTGCAAAAGGGCCTATGAGCAGAAACTAGCAGTATATAAAGCCAATTAATTAACAGACTACATACATAGTAACCGTTAGAGACTTTAGTGATACGCGCTGTTATCTGTGTGGAGTTCCTTAGACCAATGAGTTCCTCAAATTAAGCGCTGTGGCCGATTCGAGACCGTGTCTGGACCTTTCCCACCGCTGTGCGGAGTTGTTAATCCTGAGGCCGGCGCCTCCACTTTGGTCCGCTACGCCGATGCGCCTGTCCGGGCGAAAGACGAAGCCTGGAGGCTATTCTTAGTATTAGCTATTACCCTATTTCCGGTTTGTAGTTAGTTACCCCTATTTCTATTAAATATAAAACGCTTAGTATTGCCTATAAATGTACTTTACCTTTATCAAATTACACACTATACATAATGTCTAATTATATTTGTTTCGTGCCTGTTGAAGATAAGATTGCGGTAGTTGAGAACTCTCTTGCGTGTATCCGCGATATCGAGCGTGCGCTGTCTTCGAACTGTGGAAGTATTAACCTTTTGCTCTGCGAACTTTTAGATCTCGATTAATAGACAGCAGAGTTAATAGAAGATATTAGATTGTTTGCCTTGGTTTTTGAGAAGGAAGTATGCTATTTTTAATAGTGCTTTTATTTATATGGACATTACTCTAATAATGGTTAATAGCTATCGCCATGTCTACTAACGACCCCTACAGCTCTAGTTGCACCATAGTAAGCAGCTCAGTAGGAACGCTAATTAATATTAGGGAAGATAATACTTAGTGTATCAATTTATTAGGACTATTCTCTAATTTCGCATTTAAGTTATAGGCTTATAAATGAAAAGAATGGATACAACTATGGCGGCGAATAACTCGTCGCGCAGTTCTCCGATTTAGGGGTCTATCGTCTAGAGCTTAAGCACTTAGATTAATTTCAGACTTTTTTGGTCATTTAACTCTAAGTGATATGTTCTGTATAGACGCTGCTAGGCCCCTAGGTGGCTGGGAGTAGACTACCTAATCCTGCTAGGCGTCGCGAACGCTACCACAGTGAGTGAACAGAGCTATACTATTTTAACAGTCTTTTTACCAACTTATAGCCGCGTTAAGGTCCTACTAACGTATTTCTCTCTTAGAATTAAGATTATTTATAATTCCCGCCTCTAAGAAGAGTTGCTATTCTAAATTATTGGGTAAAATCTTCTGTGGATAATTGGCTGCTTGAGCACGAAGATACTATTTACTGTCACTTTATACTAGTATGCTTGTGAAGAAGCGCTGCCTGTTGACTGACTATTGCGCAATATGTGAAGACGATTTAGTGATTAGTACTATTATTTAGAACGGGTTGCGGACAGTAAAGTAAAACATTAAGGACACGAATAGTAAAGACTATAGGCGATTAGACACGTCCTAGGGCGCTTCTAGTGCTAGACGTCCTGTACGTGATCTTGACTCCTTAGACCCGCCCTCATATGTTACTCATCCCACTTCGTTCTCTTGACGGCCTAGTCGCACGTCTATTCGTTCATTTTCACCTTAACGCAACCCTTTATTATGATCAGTATGACCTCGGCGCTATCTCCCTATATACTGCGAGATGAATATGTTGAGCTCTAGAACCGATATGATAAATTTCTTAATGACGAGCTCTATTCTATTTGGCACTCCTTTAATTAGGTTGCTGCTGAGTTGAAGGAGTTAATAGCCGATGTGAAGAATCACTTTAACGAACTTAAGGCTAATTACATTCACATAAATGCTTATTTTAGGAATAACGCCTTACGTAATCCTACTCTCCTAATTTGACCCATTATCGCGTTCCACCCCGATTGAGGTATCCTTGAGCCTGATCCTGCTCGCTTTCCCCGCTATACGAACGCCTTCTACAATCTCCGTACGCCGTCTACACCCTATTAGCACTCCATACTCACTTATCTGGTCTCCTTCTACGACATCCACATACCTAGTCCGTCTACTTCTCCTGACAGTGATGACGACCCGGAGTCTATCACCATCCATGACCCTAATTCCGTTATTGACTAGCTTGAATCTATTTTCGGCCTTAATAAAGAAAATTTTACTTAGTTCCGTGACAGAGCCGCCCAGTTGGCCAGCTATCTACGGCCATTACCTCCTAAGCGCTCACAATTCGCGGGAGAATACTAACATGCGCTCCGGATTAAGCCGTATAAGGCTGACTCCCCTGAGAGTGATTAGTCGGATCCCCCCGCTAGTACCCGCCTTGACTAGGGAACTCGCTTAACCCTATCGTCTAGGCGCCCGTCTGCAAATCCAGAGATTCGAGCGCAGGCACGAGCACTCACAAAAGCACAAGATCTTATGAGGGCAAATCGTTACTCCTCGAATGATGATACTCTTACCTTAACGAATACTAACATAAGTCCTTAAGAACCATATCTTACTTCTACATAACTTATCTTATTACGGAGATTTCGTACCTAGACTTAATAGGTTAGTGACGAAATTAGAGCAACCGTGACGAAGACTATAGCTATAAAATGTAGCTACTAGTAGATAGACGCGCTGCTATAAAAGGCGGTCCGACAAAGTGCTTATAACCCCATATATTGAATGCGCGAAGCTATTACATTCTTTCGCCCTATTGTTATCCCGATGGTTATACTGATGCGATGTCCTACGTATACACAAGTTACTACATAGGTCGTCCGCCTATCTGCCGCATCGAGAGGGCATTGCTAAGTGGCTTGGATAGCTTCTAGCACATCACTAAATGTGATAACGGTCTAGTCTATAAATGTGGATTAGAAGCGGAAATGTGCGCTACTCCGTCAAAACTCTAGTTATCGTAACCACTTCGCAAGACATAAATATACCTCGAATCATATATATCGACCCTCTTCTCTTTGTTTTTTTTTTTTTTCTATAAAAACAAACAAATAGAATAATATATATCTTACTGTGTCTCTATGCTGTTATTTACTCAGCTCTAGTCCCACTATAATTAAGCATAACTGAAATAGCGTAGAGGAAGAAATGACTTTATTTTGCTATAAGGGATATCGCGATAAAATGATAGTTACACTTCGGACAGCTTCGTAGTATGTGTTCACTAGGAGAAATTATTTTCTATATACTGACTTTGCTAAAATATCGCGCTCTGCCTACGTTATGTACTCAACTATTACTCCCACATTATATAGTGTCATATAGTAGTACCCCACTTTGTATCACTCGCAACTGCCTATGAAGACACTCCCCGCTTGTAGAAGTATAATAAGTATTAAATTTTTCATTCTATTCTAATAGACAATGTATAAGCTGGTAGCCTTCATTATATCATAACCGTTGCTAGGCGCAAGTCTGTCTTACTAAGATATCTTCGATTCTTGCTAGACCTTATATAGTATACGAAGGGGCCGGTCGCTAGTCCCCACGACTAGAAACATGACACAAAGCTTGGCCGTATCTAGCCCAAACTTAGTAAACCGAAAGCCTAGAAAGAGACCTTATTTAAAAGCTTACACTAATAGGAGAGTAGCTAGTAAGATTTCACGAGAGCCACATTCACCGAATCCGACAAGAAAGCGGCCCACCATATTGAAGTATCAAACATCGAACGAACTTTCGTATATGAATCGTGTGAGGAGATATTGTTCCAAGATGGGGATAACTCAACCCTTTTTCGAACATCTAGGAGCGGAGAAATGAAGCTGCCGCCTAGTATACGCGTTCGGGCAAAAGGAGGGGCTGTGAAATGCTCATAACCGGTAGAAAGAATTAATAAAGTTATAGTATAAGCCCTAGCTGATAGTTAGACTTATCATTATGAGTTGCGCTAGATAGACATCTACAGCTAGGCATACTATTTCGATCTCTCTAGTATCTCTACTCTATATGTAGCTGTTCGTAATTACTTCGAATACGTCGACACCGAATACTAGTGTGATCTAGTTCTTCACCGCGCAGCGCACTAAGAAACGCTCTGGTAAATGGTCAATTCAGGCTACACGACATAGATCATTATTCAACTTGTTAGCTCCAGTAGTAGCAGCGCTAGACCAACCGAATAAGGCGCAGAGTATTTACTGGTCGAAGGGAACCATGAACCGAATAAGGCCGTCCGTAGACGCTCCTAATGGCAAAAATGTCGTTATGAAACCTCGACTTGCTTTCCTTAGTAGCTAGGGAAACACCGCCTGCGATAGGCCTAGCTAGGAGACTTTAGAATAGCACTAGGACGGAGTGCCCGCTAATGAATACTGAAGGCTGGACGATATAGCGCTAGCGACTATGCGCCTTAGGTTGAGATGCTCTGGCTTTCGTCAGTATTGGAGTTCTATAGTTATGGAAGTATAGCCTATGTATTAAAAAGTCTTCGTCAAGCACTGTGGACAACACCACCTTGTTTATCTTGTTGTTCGTGGCGATTTCCGTGATGTGAGCTTGCGCTGCGGTAACGGCCTGTTTAAGAAGTACTTCGAAAAGATCCTTCTTGATGCTTTCCAGCGTTTTCTGCGTGAGGTAGACGCCATATATAATCAACGAGACTGAGTTGAGTCTTCATAAAGCTAATATCCTAGGTTCTATTTGCTTTTCGGGCTTGAATAATAGAGTGAGTAAGCTTGAGAGGCGAGCTAATGCCACTTGGCTGTATAGAAGCTCCTTTATGGGCAGTAATAGCTTTGCCGCTTCTACCTTTAGTAGCTGTGTCTTAAGAGATAGTAGTGCCTAGTCTAAAGCTTCGGGGCTTAAAACTTGAGGATTGTAGTTCTCTAGTAAACTAAGTGTCCCTATGTATCCCTCTATCCTTTTTCGAGTACCGTAAAAGAGTAAGGATGTCTTAGCTGGGGGGGAGTGGTAGTTAAAGATACCTAGAGACTAAGGTATTTTAGATATGTAAGCTCCTAAGGGGAAAATACCTAAAAGCTGAGTAATTTTAGATATCTAACCGCTCTGTTCCTCCGCCACGCGTGCTAGCGCCATATGCGCCTCTTATTAGTCAGTTGCTAGGGAAAGTAGACACAGCTATAGGCAAATTTGATACCCGGGCTATTTTAGGGAACTTAGCTAGACTTCTAGGGAAAATAGCCAGTTCGTTGCTAATAGATATACTTAGACCTGCGGTCGCTGAAACATATTGGAAAGCTATACGCGCTATAGATGGCAGCTAATGAGAGTTAAATTGTATAAGGTTTACTAAATTCTAGAAATAGCATTTATGCACTTAATAAGAATAAAGCCCTAGTATGCGGGAATAGCGAATTAATTGCTTACCCTACTATCCTTCCTTAGTAAATTGTTAAAAACTTCCTTATGTCGCCTCGTGGTATTAATAAAATGACGCAATTCGTTAAGCAACTATATATAACGTATTAGAGTCTTATTCTTTCGGTTAGTAGACGTGAATAGCTTTAATTTACTTAGTTATAGCTTACTAACTTAATAGTAATAATAGCTTTATAGATAGCTTCCTAAAGAAGTGTAGGGAAGTTTTTCATGTTAATCGACCCCTCATAAGAATCATCCCGCATAAGGAGTCTAGTAACATAAGCTATAGGAATATAAAGACGTTCTAATTTATCGCTCTAATTATCAACAAGTGTAATTCCTTAGAACAAAGGGAGCTACTCAGCAATCTAGAGCAAGCGTCTAATCATAATAATCCCCTATAAGTCATCTCCAATCCTAAAGTATATTAAGTGTATAATAGAAGGGCGGTTTTCGTTTTTTAAGATCTAGTCGAAGCGAATAAGAATTTCGTCTATTGATAGAGGTATAAATAATAGGCTATTTACCCTGAGATAGTAGGCGTGCCGAAGTGATTCCGACTAGGAGTCTATATTGTTTATGACGTGGCGATAAGAGACATCTTTTCTGTAGCTAAGGCATCTTATGTCCTCTTTATATAAGGAGCGCCGCTCTACTAAACAATTAGAGAGCTACTAACTTTAGTGTGTGGAACTATCTGTAGGCACAAATGTAGATATAAATATAATGTGTGTAATAACGAAGGGGTAATAAGTACGCTATCTTAAGAAGGTGGAAGACGCTTCCCCACTCACACTTAGGGTTGCGACTTAATTAGCTGCCGATTCTTATGCGCAGTCACTATCTTCCTGTCTATAATAGCGGAAAAGTATCTTAAACACCACCCCCCCCCCCAACAACAACAACAAAATTTCAATTATGCGTAGTCCGCTACTGGCTGGGCTTAAGTGAGTGGTTTTCGCGCCCGAACCTGACACTGGCGTATATGGTTAGACTGAAGCTACGGGCCCGATTTTGTGTTAGGCTCGAAGCAGCCGATAAGTAAAGCTCGCCTCAAAGCAGCGGCTGAGAGAAGGCTACTAGAAGAAGAGGTATGAAGCGGTATAAATAATAAGAGCTACACAATCTAACGATTTTTGTTAGTAATAATTATTTTTAGCTGGCAACATAAATTTGTAAGGGATTAAAATAGGACGGGAATGGAAATAGCAGACTAGCGCCATAATTATCATGCCGAATAAGCGTGCTACGTCTTCACCGAACTTTGGAAAATAAGTCGCTAATTATAGTGGAGAAATTTGGGTTTTTTAATGCCACGTCTTTATCTAAATAGAAGGATATATATTGAGAGGACTAGCTAGAGTGCTATAAGGTGGAGAAGGAGCAGATCGTGCAGCTTGGACAGTTGAAGAAGGGAGATGAGGAATCCCGTCGAAAAAAACGATATTTGTCCTTGGGAGCGCGAAATGATTAGTCCGATAGTTTAGAGATGTAAAAACGGCCTTATGCTATGTTAAACTTTTAATATAAAAGCTTAATTCGTTTATTATTATATGATAATAGTCTGGTAACTAATGCTAAATTAGTTTTTGTTACACTTGAGTCCGCCTAACTATAACTCACTACTTAGTCGGCTAATAGTCGGTCACTAAGGCTTCGCATAAGAATTGCTGGTAGTCTCTCTATCTTTAGGGAGCTTTTGTACGAGAGATCTCGAAGTAGAAACCCGGCAATATATATAGCGATTAGAGGACATAAACGCGTCTAGTTATCTGATAGGGCCGCTATAAGACGAACGCCTTAGAAGTAAGGAAGCTGCTTAGCAATCTATAACAAGACTTTAATAACTTCGAGCATATATCCCTCCTATTTTAGAGTGAATAGAATCGGTAGTGGCACAAAGAGTTAATATGTGGCTCTTAGAGTGCGGGAAATGTCGTAAACGATGTCAGTATAGCTGCTCCTAGGCATAGAGAGTGAGTAGCGGCTGGCATAGTAAGAGTGTTAAAGGTAGGTTGCTTCTATAATGCTTAATACTCTAGAGCTTTAGTTGAGCCTAGGCTTCTCTCCCTCTTTATAAATACCGGTCCACTAATTATTTAATAGGCTACTAGACTTAACGCGCGGAGTCGTTAGCTGTGGGAGGGGGAATGTAGAGATTAGTGGCGCTAGGTAAGGTTAGCCTAGGCGCTAAGATAGATCGTAAGGATGATTATGCCGCTGTGGCTTTCGATCTATCATTTCCTTCCGACTTATGTGTCAAACTAATATTATTTGCCTAGGGCATGGCTAGTTATCTCGCTGAAATAAGGCTGCACATCCTATGCTGTGTAGTAGCCTCAACCTAGCTAGGGGCTCATTATTATGCGGGGAATAAGCTACTCGCTTTGTGTATGTTGGACTCGCGTTATTAGACTTTCTATATATTTAACTGTTCGTCTCTGTCTGAGGCAGAATTTGATAACTAATAACATTCAAAATGGGACCCTTTTAGCATATCTTTTCGTCTATCTAGCCCTAGGCTTGGATTCAGCCAATTTTGGCCTCCTTAACCTTTTGTCTACCTACTGCCCCAGCTAAGCTTTTTCCCACCGTCTATATCGCTAGTAGGAGAAATTCCTATAGTAAATAGCTAGTTAGTGTACTTAGTGACGCTGGCTTTGACTGCGATTATATCCGTTTAAATAGCGAATCTTTCCCAACAGATGGCATCCTTATTTTCCTCTAGGTTGCCGCTTATCACTTAACACTCGAAGAACTAATAAGTATGGAGCGCGAGCTTGATATTATACTCGTTATTACTAATTCGGCCTAATATCAAAAAGAGGAGATTAATAGCGACATATATTTCCCTCTTTTACCGTCAGATCTGGGGAGCGTTCTTCCTTTATTTGACTCTTTAGCGGAAGCGAAGGACAAAAGACTCTATCGACAGAAGTGAGGGTCATAACTTGCTAGTAGAAGTGAGCTAGTTATCATCACAACTATTTTGGAGAAATAGTCACTATATGTACGCTTAGTTAGATACATATATGCTCAGCTGGATATATATTGCCTTTGGCAAGAATAATGATAGAATATAACTATTAAATGTGCTGCTTTTACCAGTAGAGATAACTTATATTAGGGTGCTATTGTAATAAAATGGTATAATGGAATAGTTTACTCCACTCTCCATATGTTAATTGTGTCTCTTCTTCTTAGCTTATAATCACGATCCTCTTATACTCTTTTGTGGACTTAGACCTTATTTATAGCGTTACTAGAAGCTCTCTAAAGCTGATTTCCACTAAAGAAGTGAGCCGCATCGCTCTCAGCTCCCCATTCTCGACTATAGTTTATTAGCAGCGGAGCTATAAGTACCGTAGGATTATATACTATTAGGGGCTCAAATCATGAGAAACGGTGGAATAGTCGCCATTTTAGAAAAAGTGTTTGTATTAGATGCACGAGAAACGAAAGCCGAGAGACTGCTAGTATTATACGACTTTCTCTTTTACTCAAATCTACCCGCTCTGCTAGCTACTCTTTGAGCTCTTTGAACGGTAATGCATTATAGATGGCCGATTCGCCAAGTAAAACAGCTCTCCACCTACCTAACCGCGGAGACCACAATAATCTTCCCACCGACGGGCTGTGTACCAAAAGTGACGTGATAAGCTTATATAGTAGAATGTAGAGGTGTGTGTTTATCACGTTCTTATATTCCATTCTTATAGCAGTACTGGTTTCGCCACTAACTAGGCTGGCTATTTTACTTCTTGCCGAGCTCGTTGATGGTGTGCGAATAAGACATCAATCCACAACAGGGTGGATCGGTTCAACTAGCTTGCATTCAGCATTATTATTAAGCGGCAGCTAGATCACCAAGCAGGCCAGCTAGGCTTCGTTCCCTCTAGATCCTAGGCCCCCTACTAAGAACAAATTGTGAGGTGGTGTGAGGCTGAGACATCTAGAGGCTATTCCACTAACCGAGATAGGAAATCGGTTGAATATTCAGTTAATCGCCTATCTCAGCTAGTGTCAGTCCTTTCTGCACGTGAACTCTACTTAATTTCATAGCCTTAAGCTATAGCCCGCCTTCGCCCTTTTATAACTACTTAACGTCTTAAAGTATGGCTAATCTCCCTAACACCTATACTGCAAAATTGCAGTAGCTAAATAACATCGAGACGCACTAGATACATTTCCCCGATAGTGTTAAGGGGAAATTTTTTCGTGTATTATACAGACTTGAACCGCAGCTGTTTAAGTCGATCGCCCGAGAATCGTCGGCTAATCTCCACTATTAGCAACCTAGGACTATATGCGATCTGGCAACTTCTGCCCTGTCCTTAATATGTCAACCAGAGTTTTAAGACGCTAGAATTTCATCACTGAAAATGAGTTTGATAACCGCGTCCCTATATCGTGTAGAGGTCTATACTTACGCCGCTCTATCTACTAGCGCAGCACATCCCCACGACAGATTATAACCATTGAGCGAAGTACATCTCTTCAGCGCAACACTCTCCTCCGGCATATTAATAATAACACAAATTCCCAATCTAGTATAACCGATAACGCATTTCTCTAGTACTATATCGCACACAGCATAACCCTTAAGCATAACACTATCACCAGCATAACCTTTAAGCATAACACCAGCGACCACACATTCCTCCAGTACACTATCGCTCATAGCATCTTCACTAAGCATAAAACCTTTCATAATATAATCCCCCGTCAAAACAGCGGAAAAGAGATCTAGTAAGCCATTAAAATATTTCGATTATATACTAGAAGCTGTGTTGACCGAATTGGAGAAGCAATCTACTAAGCAGTATCTTATGGGAGACGAGGAAATGTGGCATTTAGATGTTATGGATATAACATATAAGAATGAAGAAGACTAGTGGAAGGTCCTCATTTGATGAAGGTTTTATAGCATTAGCATTTAGCATCTATTCCTTACGTTAAGTCACACTACATACTCTTAGGGTTCTCGACGTATAGTATCAGATATAGCCCAGTTAACTAAGCTAAAGATCGAGACTCTAAAGAAATTTCAATAGGTGGGTAAGCGGTATTAAACCTTATTGGAGGATCTCTCGTTAGGTGCCGTGCTACTATTAAGCCTAAGCCAAACAAGTTTGTAAGTACTAGGCCTCCGCCGATAACAGACAGCATTTTACTAACTACACTAGCTAGGAGTAGTGGCTTCCCCTTAGAGTATCGTAGAATCGGGATATAATGCTCTTAAAGCTTCGTGCGGAGGCTGCCTATCTCGATTTAGGTAAACTGGCTAGAGCAGAGAAAGTTGCCCTTCGGCTTACAAAATGGTCTAAATCGGCATAGTTAGCACGGTGGTCAAATCCCCCAATTCGAGCTTCTCTAAAGCGCAAACGGGTTGCCGATAGTAATATAAGCGATAGAGGTTGTCTAGCTCAGAGCCTTCCCCTAATAACCACTACACTAAAGGCCACAGCCTCTCTTAGTAAAATTCCAGCCAGCCCCTCGACAGTATTACCACAAAACAACTTGCAGTCTCCTATGACTGTAATCTTATCATTTATTAGTTCGCATCCGACTCGCCAGCCTATTGCTTCGGGCCTTACGTTCCCTTGTTTTGACAACTAAGCGAACCACCCGACAGAATCATCATAGAACCATCCGCAGTCTTCTATGACAGTAATTTCTTCATATATTAGCCCGTATCTGACTCGCCAGCCTATAGCTCTAGGCCTTACGTTCCCTTATTTTAATAACCAAGCGAACTATCTAATAGAACCACTACAGAACCATCCGCAGTCTCCTATGACTACAATTTCATCATTTATTAGCTTACATCCGACTCGCCAGCCTATCGCTTTAGGCCTCACATTCCCTTATTTTAACAACTAAGCGAACCATCCGATAGAACCACTATAGAACTATCCGTAGTCTCCTATAATAGCAATTTCTTTATATATTAGCCCACATCTGACTCGCTAGCCTATCGTCCCGGAGGCTATCTCCGCTGAGGACATTTACTAGGCAGTCGATTTTATTTTATTATTCGAATATGGTCGCCATATGTTTAGCGTAGGGAACTACTCCTGGCGGGGAGACTATGAACGAGCACTTATAATTTTTTCATTAGTCTCGGGACAACCTTAAGCCCCAAACTACTATTCTTATCCTGCTACTATAGACATCACCGCTAGCTTAAATTCGTATCTTATCATATAGAGAAAGCCGAAATTAATAATCGCTTAAACACTAAATATATTTTAGTAACTATTAAGCTTCTTAGTCCTTCAGTAAGAAAAGCCATATGTCTATAATAACATTATTAGAGTCTACTATCAGTGTCTAGCCCTTTAGTATAAAATAGGCATCTCTAGGTCCCCATTCTACCTCCTAGTAGTTATTAGCACTAATCTTGTCTAGCACTTTGACTATTCCATTTGTGTCGCCGCGTGGTAACTAAACCACTACTATTATTTCCCACTTATCATTTTGAAGAGGCTCGTTTTTAGGTAGTAATATAGTGGCTTTCTAAACGTCTTAAAAGTTCGGATTACGTTCTCGAAGTTTCCTGAACTTTTTAATTTATTAGCGAACGCCGCTAAGCGAGCTCAGTGTACTAATGACTACGGCTATTAGCGACCGATAAAGTTCCTCACTGGTCTCAGAGAATGTGTAGGGAGTGCTCCCACTAAGACTTTTCCTTACTTCCTTCGCTAGGTCGCGCTATTTAGGCGAAAGGGCAATTATATTATAAGTCGCTATGATATAGCCGTATACGGGATTCAAATTACGGGTGGTGGCGGTTATATGTCTGCGGGCCTTATCCTTAACCCCGCTGGATTAATGAAACACCGCAACGCCGATGAGGTGACGATAGTAGGCAAGCTATCGTGACAAACTAGGACGATGGCGGAGATTGAGCGTTAGTGGGATAGACTGTACTTAAATATTATTAAAAATGATGATGGTGTAATATGAGCTTGACTGACATTACCTTATGCCTTAACTTTCTGCTAGCCTGCGCAAGCTAAGTGACTAACTGACCTTGACCGCTTCAGCTCGGGTAGTTAGTAGGGCACCTAAATTAGTTGCTACTAATTTTGTATTATTCTGTTCTTCCCTATGAGCTAGTAAAACGAGCGATTTTATTAGTATGTTTCTACTATGATTAGCCTCGTCCGAGTCTGCCTAGATTGATAAATAGTACTACCTTCTCCTCACCCTCTTTTAGTTACCATATATTAAGATGCTATAACCTAGAAGAAACAAAATGCATATATTAGATGCCGGTGGTTTGGGTGAATATCGCATCTTTACTATAGATATGTTGTCATAATTCGATCTGGTTAATTTTGCTTTGTCGCCTCAGCATCTCGTTTTTAAACAACTTCCTAGGCTTGGCCTTTTTCTAAAGCTATTTATATATTACTCCCCTCTCTAGATAGCGACCGACTTTGGGATCGTCCTAAACAGCCTACATCCGGGCTTTAATCGCTAAGATGAAAAAAGTGGCGTTTATCTTGGCGCGTAGAGACCTATTCCGGCCCCACCCTTCTCCTTGTTCTTCGGCGTCCCGAGAAGGCACTTTCGGCGGTCTAATACCTCCCTCTGTCCCCTAGTCCCCCTTCCTTTCCGGTCTTAGGTGCTCCTCGTCGGTCCCCAGTCCTAGCTGCCTCTTATCGGCCCCCCGTCCTAGCTAAGTCCTCTTGTTTACCCCTTACTATGTGCCTCATCTAGATCTTTTGTTCTCTATGCTTCGAAGCGACTAGTTTTATTTCTCTATTATTTAGCCTAAGGCGCTTTATTCCACTAGTCTATTCGTATACTAATTACTACGAACGATATCGCACTTAAATAGCCCGCAACTTTTTTTAACTGTTCTAAATACCCTTCTTCTATTTACTATGGCTGAGTTTGGGCTTTTATCTTAGAGTTCGTGACCACAACCTTATGTGCTTGAATTTACGAACACTGACATATGGCAGTTGTGGCCAATGCAGGAGGTGCTTGGTACATAGTCGCCCTCTGTGGCTTAATCTGGTCTCTTAGGGTGTGTATATCTATTATTTGGTTAAGCTTTACTAGCCAAAAGAAGTACAATTCGTGGTTTTACCTAAGCCTAATTAGCTTCTTAGTTGTGATTTGTTTTTTTGAGCTACTCGCGATAGGCCTCGAATTTTCCACAGATTACTCTGCTATTTTAGCTTGTAAATTAACTTTTACCTGCGCTAGTGTTAGGTTTGTCGTCTAGGTACTCTTCAACTTTTTAGCTTACCGGATCTTTAAGGAGCTGTAGACATTTAGTTAGCGGTTATACTATAGTTCTGAGCACAAGCTGAGTCCAGCGTGATAGTCTTTTGAAAGATAAGCTTGCACACTTCGTAGTGGTGTTTTGGTATTTTAGTACTAATAAAAAAATGTATCGTCTAAAAAAGGATGCGCCGGAAGCTAGTTATACCTAAATGAAATAAAAAATCTTTATAGAATTAATATCTATATAGTCGTGCGCTAGCTTTTCGTAACCAATTTATATATTCAAAAATCGTCATCAAGCCCCCTTAGCTTCTATGACTATATGCTTAGGGTTGCTATCTTAGATTATCGACTTTAAGAGTTCAACATAATTAAATATACGCATTAGTAATCAACGAGGCAGATTACCCCGCCCTAACGCTTTACGCAAATGTCTTACGTCTTACTATATACTGGTCCTAGTTCTTGGACTCTAGATAGTCAGAATCTCGCCTAGTGACCCAAAATTCCTCTTCTTCCGCTTTCCTAATGCTGAATCGAGACGAAGTGTCGTCAAAATCGCTTTCTAGTACGTCCACGCTTCTTTTCCTCTTTTTACTTTATAATGCCGTGCCCAAATCACCTTTCAGAACACTCCTATTAACTGGATCTCTACTGCTATGTACTTCCATAGTATAGCGTATCTAGCTTCTTCTGTCTTAGATCTCCGCTATCATCCCGTTTTAGGCACACTCACGATATTTGAGTGGATACTATGACTCTTTGTCGTGGGCTTTAGAGAAATGAAAGCCGAATCCCTAAATAGTATAGCTTGTTGAGTAGATAAGATAATATGCAGGCTTCTAAGAATAATAAGGATTAGGAGTAAACTGTTTTCCGTACTACTGCTTAACATGTGTTGCCTAGTGAACCGCTCCCACATCAATAATAGCACGATACCCTGTCTGTCGACATGCGGGGCATTTAAATGCCTCTTTAAGGGTGTGTGTGCGCTTAATATGTCGTGAGAGTACCGCTTTAGTCGCACAAGATAAATTGTAGAGTAGGTATAATGTCCGTACTGGAAGTTTCGATTTAGGTATAATAAGTAGTCGCGGTCTGTTCTTCGGCTGTTATTGTATTGTTTTAAGGACTTATAGCTGGCCTTGTAGGTATTCCACAAGACTAGAAATAAGATATATCGCATCTACATTCTTCTAGAAAAAACCACCTATGACTTTATAGCTCTTACTACCAGTAAGTTCTCGCTTCCTTTTGAGGTCCGTTTCGCCGATTTGTCGTAGATGCGTAGTTGACTGCCCTCTAGCTTGTAGGTCGTTAACCGCCGCGAAATACTTATTCCGTTTCTCCTCGAGCTTTAAACGTTCTAGACAATTGATGATATAGTTAATCTTATTTTCTAACTTAGTGGCATTCTTTTTATTTCCCGCGTCTTTTTCGTCCTTATAGGCGAGGCGGAGACTGGAGATATCTTAACGCTTTTCGAACTCTGTAAGTTCCGGACCAGTAAGATATAGCGGCGCGTACTAGTCTCTATGGCTAAAGACGCTACTAATCCTCGAATTTTAGTCGTTGTTGTTGCCTGCTTGGGCTCTAAAGGCAATTTTCATCAGGTTAGTCCTAATGTGTGGGGTTTGGTAGCTGCGCTCAAACACAGCTGTGCTATACGACATGATGAAGTTTGCGGCCGCGCGAGTCAACAAGCCTGTGAAGACAATTAGGGGAGTCTATTTACTAGTTAAAGAGCTATAATAAAATACTATTAAGTTTTCCACCTGCAGTAACTTATAAGGCATAAGGGCGGAGATAATTGTTATTTTGAATTCTAGTAACATATAATGTCTAAGACTATTGCTCCCAGTAGGTTATATATAAGAGAGGAATAATCCGTTTCTTGAGCATCGACTTTTTCCATCCCAGAGGGACAGTTTCAATGTTTAGCTTAACGTTGCCTGTGAGTAGCTCATCGATAGTTAAGAAGCCGGCATTGAAGGCATTATCTTTTAACGCTCTAACAACAAGACAGCTAAGTAAGTATATCGGCCTACACGGGGCAAATCTGATATTAAATGTGAGACTATGTATTAGTTAGCTTAATAAAAATATCATTTCTTTATAGACTTATGATGATCTTTGGTCTTATTTTATCTTATATCTCTTCTGCTTGATATAATAGATGGTAATAGCTGCCGTGAGACTCGTTGAATTGGGTGTCTGCGGATGGCGGTGCTAGTAGAACTGTACATCCTTATAAGGTATATTTATAACGCTCCTAGGACGAAAGCCGCTAATTGCAGCTAATAATAGAGCGGAATGGAAGGCAAGGCGTGTCCCTAACGTGTAAGGAATATGCTCGCCCCTTAGCTAAAGTACTGATAGCATCTATACGATATCTTCTTCTTACAGCTCTCTTTTGACAAACGACTGATGCGTCAACATATTTACTGATTCGTAGTACACTGTTATCTACTATTTATACTTATTAAGCATACTTATAGCAGTGGGGATAGGCCTAAGCGTACATATACCTTTACTATAGCTGCTCCTAGGCTATCGAAATAGTCGCTTGTCTTGGATGAGAATAAAACTCGCTACCGGTTTTCGCCACTAGTTTCGCGTTTTTTGGACAAAATGTTCTTATTAACTCTTCGTAGAAGAGCGGACTAGACATCTTACACATAGATGGCGCTATTAAGGGTCCTAATGGTGGCCTATTCTTCTGGACTAAGGTAAGGACGCTTAATATAAGATTGATTGATATAAGAAATAATAAATCCGTAGTACTTCTACTTAGTGGACTCTTTTCTGAGGCAAAAGTCAAGCTAATACTAGGTATTATCTATCTTCACATCATCTACCTATCTAGCTGAGTCAGTAATTAATGTCGAGACGATATAATAGTCACATACTATATCCATTTCTCCTATACTTTATCGTGAAAGTAAGCTATTTTTAGAGCTTCTAGCTAGCGTGGTTCGAAGACATTTGTCTCCTGGTCGTGTAATGCACTGAGAGAAATCTAAAGCCGCTAGGACTGCTCTAGATTCTGGGTGCGCGTTAATATGAGGGGCAATAGCGCTCGAAGGTCTCTATCTCCTATTGTGAGAGTCAGTGAGAGGAGTTAGGGCTAGAGTTTAGTGAATAGGAAAAGAAAAAGAAATGACGATTAAGTCTAGGCGACTAGATTTAAACGGCGGAGCTAGCTGCCTAAAGTACTATCTTACCTAAGCATATAATCACATATAAGCTAGCTAAAATTAATTAGATGGATAAATAACTTTGGTTGCCTATGCGCTGATGTCTATATTGTATAATAGAGGGGGGTGTAGTGCTAGGGCCCGGGGTGTCGGCGTCGCAGCCTGGCGCCGGCACTGGTGGCCCCGCCTGGCGCCGTTTGCACGGCGCCTACACAACGTCTAATACGGAGCACGCCTACGTTGGCATTATGGTGGCTTATCAGAATTGACTTGAATAATTAGTATTGTGTAGATTATATCGATATTCTGAATTCTATTAGCATAGCCGCTGCTAAAAAAAGGGTCTGTGTGCTATAGCTAGAATTATATCTTGCGAGGAAGGTTTATAATTAGAAGAGCATTCTCTTATGAGGCAAGAATTATTTCACACCTCTCTAACCGAAAGAGTATTACTTATAGCCTGTGTAAGACCATAAGCATGTTGGACTATGGCATAGGAAATAGCGATTCTGTGTGGGCCGGAGAAATATCGGCGTATGGTCGTTCAAAAAAGTTCTTAGCGCGAAGACATCCCGTTTGCTCCGCTGAAGTTAAGCTATTGACCGGCAGATTAGTAGTTGGGTCGGTGACGACCAGCGAACACCGGCTGTTGTATGTTTTTTGTTTTACAATTTTTTCACTTTTTTTGTCTAGGGTTTGGATCGTATCTTTTGTGGGCGGTTGCGGGTTTGGGTTGCCGGACTAGTACGGGCGTGGACCCTACGCCAGGAAACGCGCTTTACGAAACCGGCCAATTCTTCTTGGCAGAATAGTAAACACTTACAGAGAAAGCTCGACTTGCATAATCTTTTCTACAAAGAAGGCTTAGACGTGTATTTGGGCGAAGTAGTAGCAAAAACAACAATACAGTGGATTGGCATGCAAACATGAGAATGAACAATACAAAAACAGTGTATTATTGATCCGAGTCTAAAGTATCCGTTTATATAAAATCCGCGGCTAGGTCCACCGTGTTTGTGAGCGCGCCTTGAGCTCAGCCGAAAGCTTCCCTCCATTGGCTTTGCTCGTGTTGTTTCTCAGTCTCGACGAAGAATTAGCTCCATGGCTTCCCGCATCATAGCCGGAGAAGAAAGTTGTCTTACTGTGGTACTTGCCCCAACTGACAATGGTGTCGCCCTCATCAGCGTGGATCGCGGTAGCGGGCTCTTGGGCTAACGGAGCCGCAGCCACAGCAGCAATGGCTGCGGCGAAAAGGGTGTAAATGTAGATTTGAGAGTTCATCTTGCAGAGGATGTTGACTGAGTGTACTGAGTTGTGCTTGGATGAGCAAAGCAGAAACCATGTCGTCCTTTGCTCTGCCTTTTATAGACCACTTCGCTGTGCCGCCCCTCCAAAGCGCAAGCCTTCCTTGCTCGCACTCGCTGCCCAATGCAGTCACATCATTCATTTGGTCATGATGTGTTGCTCAGTTTGAAGACATTTCCTTGGCTTGAGGGTGCTTGAGTAAGTAACATTGTCAGGCTTCAGAGACATGTGCGCATGTAGCCAGTGCGCGCACCACGTCCGGACCCAGGATGACAACGTCCGGATGCCGCAGCAACATTGCCCAACCCGGTTCTGGACTCAGTTGCCTAGTCGCCATGTGAGATTACAGAGAGAACAACTTGGAGTTGCTTTTTGCCAGTCTCGTCATCATGCATGCCATCGGGCAGTGCTGCGCTTGACCCTGCAGCTCGCAGCATGGCGGGGAGCGTCGCCCGCGCTTACTCGGAGCCCACGGCGTGGCCGGCGCGGCCATGGTACCCGCCACCACTACCTAGGCTGCAAGGCAGCTAAATTTCGGAGAATTTCCAAATGAATGCAAGATGTAATTGGTAGAGGGAGAGCAACCAATCCATCCGACTGGGCGTCATACGATACAACAAGGCGCATTAGCCGACGCCGGGCTGGCTGGACACGAACGAGCCGTAGCCTCGCGCCGGCGTCGGAGCACCAATAAGAAATGTAGCGCTGGATTTATTTAGTTGACCTTCATCCTTGACTTGATAGAAAAGTGCATCATCTGTTCCAATAGTTTTTGCTTTACTGAATATTGTTGTTGTCCTGGAAATGCCGTCCGAAGATTGTCGGCCGTCGAATGACAGCAGGCCTGCAGATGATGCGCCTCTGTTGCAGGGCTCGGAACTAATCGCTCTTGAGAAAAAATCTGCTATGAGCCTGACTTGCAAGTTTCTGATTGCATCGACAGTACTGAATGTTACTTTCGCAATACTCGTGGGGTTCATTGGCCATGTCCCACGCGCGGAACGCTGGCATCACGATGGATCCATGGACCTACGCTCATACTGTATGTCGTTGTTCTTCAAAATACTGGCAGCAAAACTTCCGGAGGGTGCTAACATGCTTAAATAGCACCGGCTTACGATTATATTGAGGAGGTCCCCCGTGTTTTCAGAATGGCCTTTCTCAAAGATGAAAGCCCCTACCAAGGATGGCCAGACGACGCGAAGGATCAGCTCTGGCAAGATTTGTATAGCAGTGAGCACGAAACTCAATTGACATCTTCTACCTAAAAGCAATTGGCTAACCAGTTTTCAGAGGGGATGGCCATTCGGATTGAGAAAGACTCTGCCAGCAGGCTCATGAATCGCACCGAGCATGCCCCGGTACCTGGCATGGAGAATGACTACGTGATTGGTCTCGACGTATTTCACCAATTACATTGCCTAGTGTGTATTGCATGACGAAAGAAGAATGACTGTGGCTAATGACTTTAGAACATGCTTCGACAATCCATTTACCACCTCCGATATAATTCGTCCATTGTCCGCCAGGACGGCTCTATCGACTTCTTGGCGTGGGCGCATCTAGGTAAACCAAGGCCCAGCACGACGCAAGCCCCGCTCTCGTAGTTTTGAGCCTGACAAACTGACTCGAAAGAGGAGTTTCCCTCGTGTAATTTTGAAGCTAACTTTTGTGGCTCTGCAGATCACTGTGTGGAAGCCCTTCGCGAGTCGCTCACCTGCTCCGTAGACGTCAGCGTGATTCCCTATCGGTGGCATCCCGACACCAAAATCGCCGAGCCCGACATTCGAAGCGCGCATGTGTGCCGCAATTTTACAAAGATACGTGACTGGGCGTTCGATCGCTTCGTACCGATGACGAGCAAGAGAGCCCACGTCGAGGACGGCGTCATCGTCGACTATTCTGACGTTGGCAGGGACCCGGAGGCGGTACTGGCGGAGAAACTGGCCAACCCTGGAAATTGGAACAAGACTGTACACGATTTGTAAATTTGATAGGATGCTTCAAAAACTACATAAAAAATCCATTCCGCCCCGGAATAACGATTTCGGCGGATCATTTTGAAGCACACTATATCAAGAGCTGCGATGCGTAGGAACTTCTGCTGGTCGGTCAACCGATGCTGGCGAATCATTCTGCCCGCCCGCGCTCAAGCATCAGTGCTCCGGATAGGTGCTTGGATGCTGGCAGAGAAATGTGTCAGATTCGATATACTGTCTAGTTGGGATGAGTGTTTGTCTGTATAGACTGCATCGGCAGACGCGACATGCAAGCGCCGACCGGTGTGCAGGCATCTGCGGCACGGGCCATCTCGTGGCTTATAGCTTTTGTTTGCCCCATCGAAAATCTACAAAGTCCCTTATTCTTGTCATGCAACGGAAGTAAACTGGTGTTTTGTTCTCGACTTGATCATCCTCTGGAATTGGGGGGCTGTGGTTGAACAGTCGGTTGCTGTGGCTCTGGCTGTGTTTGATGCAGGATCAATACCGCGTAAGGTCAGTGACTCCTCCGACCAAAAAGTCTTGAGCCCGCGATGCCTCACTCTGGGCCCGAGGAGCAAGCGAATGCTTGGCAAGATGGCCGACATGTTTGCCTGTCGGCGCAAGGACCACATCGGCAACCTGCATCCATCCTCGCATGGACAGACTCGTCTATACTGCACGAACGCTGGGTGCACTAAGCTCAGGCCGAGAATGAAAAAATTGGTTCCCAAAGGCTCATGTGACTGCATGTGAGAGATTAGGTCCTAGCTTACACAAGGTGAAAGTTGTGCGTGTAAAATTGCAAAGTAGCGTCACGAACCGTGTTGATACAGCGTACTTTGAGAAAGATTGCAGAGCAAATCTAGAGTAATACAACATCTCGATGGGAACAAAGAATCAATCTTCAAAAGTAGTTTATAGTCCAGAGCTCATCAGCTCCATCGCATCATACCCCAGAGTGAACGGCCCAGCTTGTGCGCCCTGTCTGTGTGACGGTAGCACCACCCGCGAACGGCCAGCCTGCATCGCATCGTCCGACGATCAGCCCAAAGAAAAAAGGGATCATATGACGCGTCATTTATTCTTCTTCTCCTCCCGGGGCAGAGACACTGACGATGCAGGCCAGTTTCCAACCCCTCGTACGGGAGGCTGCCTTTTTGTGAACAAAGCTGCATCGATGCATTCCGGGCTTTACGGCAGGCTCGGGGTTCTTTTTCGGGATACCATGGCCGCCCGGCCTTTTCGAATTCGCATCACTTTGAAGCAGTTCTACCCAGTCTCTCCACTGAATCTGTCTCCCACTTGTCGTGTCAATGGCCACGGAACGATGCAGCGACGAAGCGTCATTGGTTCATTGCTTTGCACCACTCGCTCAACTTGAGCAAAAAGAGGAAAAGAGTCGCGGATTGCACTCTGACTCGAGCGTTCTTAGAGTGAACTGAATCTTCTCTGGCTCCAGGAAGCCCCTACGGACCAGGGTGTCGCCGGCGGACGGGCGCACGTTGGCTTTTTTGAATCTCCTTCCTAACTGGCTGGCGGCCCCGAGGCGACGGGAAGCCGCATGCTTTGACCTGCAGCCACCTTGTTTCCCGTAACCACCATTTTGAGGACCGAAGGAATAGTAAAAGAAAATCCCTCTTCAATCTCACTTTTGCAAAAAGATACCCAGCACACCGGGATGGGTCAATTGCTTGTTTGTTTCTTTTCTTTTTTTTGGTCGCGTTCCAATGCGTTGCCGTCGTCGCTTGCTGCCGTCGAGCGATTGGCGATTTAAATCGTCACTCGGATCGCAGACGCTCAACACACCTCTCTTTGAAATGTCCAATCAACCTCACAATCGCCCGATCCCGATGGGCCATCGTACGACGTTTCTGTACAAGAGTGACGGGCAGCGCAGCTTGGTGCGACTTGAGGAGTGGCATCCCCGGCCCGTCAGCTCATATGGGCTTGCTTTTAGTCTGTCCATCTTGAAGGAAGCCAGGACAACTGCACACCACATTGCCCAGATTCAAAACGGCCAAGCCTGACGGGCTTTGGGGCCTGTTCTTGTCGCTGCTCAAAGGGGGAAAGGACACCACCTTTTTCAGTACAAGGGCGTCGCTGTCAGCGCCAATGGGCAGAACCCCTGTCGGGAGCAAACAAACAAAAAAACAAATAGAGCCCATGGCCCGGTCTTTGACAGTGTGACTGATATCTAAAGTGCCCGTGGCCCTGGAGCTAAGGGAGGCTGCAGCCTTGTGGGTGGATGTTTGGATAGATTTCGAATGAGACATTCGATTCAAGCGACTGACACCTGCTCTGCTTTGTAGGAGTGCGGTGCCGACCTCACCAACTCTCAGAAACATTTAAAAGGCTTGCACCTCCCGTCAACAGGATATCTTGGTTTATACCGCGAGCTACACACACACGCCTGGCCCTGCGACGCTGTCTTGCCTTGACGAGCGCACCTTTGCTGTCAACCTTCCTGACTGACATCCTCTGTCATCACATTGCCAGTCTCGTCGTCGTTGCGGCTTACACTGCTCGTGCTCGCCGCGATGGACTATCGTCTTGAGCAGCTCAACTCTGGTCCCGATGGAGCGCACATTCTTGCTTCGTGGATTGGCATCCTCTTTTCAATATCCATCGACGTCGACTGCATGCCCAGCGACTCGACCCTCGACACACCCTCACAACGAGTATGCCGTCTCGTCCAACGACTGCAAGCCTCGGGCATCTCCGACGACGAGTACGACATTGCATCACAAGACCTATTCGACGCCATCCTACTGGCCGGCGGCAGCCTCATCCGCCGCATAGCCACAACCCACCGCGCCAGCCCGGTGTCGCCGCGGCTAGCCGACCACCTCTTCCTCCCGATCCCGCTCCTCCGCATGGTCGACGGCTCGTCGCCATCATCACCAGCCGCCGCCGCCGCCGCCGCCACCACCACCTGCTCCCCAGCCCAGACCGGCTCCGTCTTTCTCCAGTACACGCCCCGCGCCAACAAGTACTTTCCCGAACAGGTCAAGCACGGCCACCCGGGCGCCGACAGCCTGCCCTTTGCCCTTCCCGCGGCGCTGCCCGCCTACCACGTCGACCGGCTGACGGTGCTCGAGACGCTCGTGCACGACCCGCTCGTCGACCACGTCGCGTGCCGGGTGCTCGTCGACGGCGAGGAGCTCTTCTGCAAGGCCGAGCGCGGCGGCGTCGCGTTTGGCGACTCGGTCGTCGGGCGGGACCTGCGGACGATGCTGGAGCTGCGCGCGGCCCTCGCGCGGCAGCAGCAGCGCGGAGACGAGGACCACGACAGCCCGGCCCATTCACCGAGGGCGCTGCGCGTGCCGGCGCTGCGTGGCATCCTGCACCACCCCGACGAGGGCCACGTCGTCGGCTTCCTCCGCGATTGGGTGCCCGGCGCGAGCCTCGCCGCGTACGAAATGGCCGACGTGCCGGTGGAGCTGCGCGAGGCGTGGGAGCGCGAGGTGGCGCGGACGCTCGCCGAGCTGCACCAGCTCGGCGTCTACTGGGGCGCGGCCGAGAACGAGAGCGTCATCATCGACCCGCGCGGCGAGCCGTGGGTCGTCGACTTTGGCGCCAAGGTGAACCTGGGGCTGAAGCGCGAGGAGGACGACCGCGAGGAGGGCGACTGGCTGGACTATGACTTGATCCACCACCATCTGCAGACGAGGGGGGTGGCCATGGTGTCGTACGTGTCAGACGACGACTCGGACGAGTCGTGTTGTGGGACTGACGTGCGGGTGGGAGACGAAGATGGGGATGGGGACCAGTGTTGAAGGGCAGGAGAGGACATGTGCAGGATATACACGGTGATGGGAGGCGGAGAGCGACATGAATATAGAAATGCAGCTGCTTATTAAAGCGAAAACGCAGAAAGCCAGACACAGGATACCTTGCTTGAATTGATTGTATTATTGATATCGTATTACTTGTAGTTTCGTCTGAAAGACTGCTGATTCCAAAAAGTTGTTGAAAACGATGACGAAAAATGTCAGCTCGCTATAACCAAAGAACATGTCGAATCTATACCTATACAAAAAAAAAAGAAAGACAAAAATCAACGCTTCTCCATGCTAACAACATTACAATTTGACATCCCAATGTTTTTACACCGCAACATGCTCCTTTGGCCGCGTAGGATCAACTGCTGCGCTCTCGTACCCGGGAAAGTTGTACCGCCCCTTGAGCTCGTCGAGGAGCTTGCCGGCAGGGTAGTCGCTTTCCATGCCGTCGTGGTCGCAGCAAGGCGAGTGCTTGATGGGAAGCAGCCACTCGAGGGGCGTGTGGCCCATGACCGAGGTCCAGTTGCGTCGAAAACCCAGATCCCAGGGATTCTCGCGTGACTCTACCCGCAAGATGGCAAATTTGCGCTGCGCCCGCACGTCTCGAGGGGCGCCTTCAGGCACGGACCCGGACGTGGCGCCGCCGTGTACAGCAGGGGTGGCAGCAGCAGCAGTGGCAGCAGTGGCAGCAGTGGCAGCAGTCAGCTCCTCAGCGCCCGAGGCCGGTGGCGTTGGTTGCGGCAGGAGACTGGGCTGCTCCAGCGGGTAGATGATGGTTGGGTAGTAGCTTGAAGGGGGAGAATCGAGTGGAATGTGCACGGCGAGGTACGAGAGGCGGGTGCGGGAGAACATGTCAATGTTTGTCATGTTGGTGAGGATGTAGCGCAGCGAGGTCAGCGCCATGCCGCCGCTGAACAAGAGGAAAAAGGCCGACAGCACGACGCCCGCGACGACCCAGCCGTCGGCGTTGGAGCGCTCGCCGGACTGCTGGCTGAGGGTGTAGCCGCTTACGCCGAGCACGAGGGAGCAGTACAGTGCGCAGTAAAAGGTGAATTGCGAGAAAAAGTTGAATGCTGGCGAAGGGGGTTCACGCGTTAGTGGGTGCTGGTCCTTTCTCCCGTTGCGTCCTGCTCGATTCTCGACGACTCACATGTTTCCGACACCATGCCTCCCACCCACGGACACAGGTGGTCCATCTTTCGCACGCAGCGCCCAATCTCGCTCGAGTGGTGCGCGCGGTCGGGCTTCCACTGGCGACAGCCCGAGCACCACTTTGGCCGGCCGTCCGCCTCGCAGGCAAACACGTCTTTGCTGTAAAAGGTTTCCAGCCCAGGACTGTCGGGATTCATGTCTGCCGGTGTCCAGGGCTGAGCTTCGACGTCGGGCTCCTCATCGCGACGTCTGCGTCGTCGTCTAGGCGGCGGTGGTGGCGGCGGTGGCTGCTTTTCGTTTGCGTCGTCGTCTGCCTGGGCTTCGTTGACGAGTGGCACCAGGCCCGGATCGCGGATGACGGCCACGAATGTCCGCAGGTAGGCCGCGATCATGATGATGAAGACGACAAAGTACAGGACAATCATCCCGGCACCGAAGCCGGTGCGGCCCTTTTTCACAATGTAGTACTGCACTGTAGCGCGGCCACTTGGTCAGTATGTAAACAAAGGGACGGCCCGGCGGGCAGAGCTACGCACCGCATATGTGCCCGACATATATGTATGTTGCGACTACAAAGGCGCACAGTATGAAGATTGGTATCGTGCGAATGGCGATGCGCGTCGATTGTCGATTGCTCGGCGACCCGGCCATGACGGCATCCGCTGCACGCCCGGTCGGCGCGGGTGGTTCGGGGTGAAGCTGGCGTTGGGCCCTCGGCGGGCTCTCGGTGCGGAGCGGCCGTGCTTTCAGGTCCTAAGAATGATTCGAAGGTCTGGAAGCTATTGCGCACGATGCGCTATGCCTGCTGCGCTGTATTGATGTTGTTGAAGGGGCATGCTCGAGTACAATGGCGGCTGTGCTCCGACGAGCCACCAAAAATACGTCAACGACGCAGTTTGCCGAGATGAGCCGTTGAATAGTGGGCCGCTCTCTTACACCAGGTCAACGTCTTGGGCTCGATAAATGTGTATTATTGCTGCGCATGGAGGCCAATTTAGATGATGAAATTTCTAGACTTGGTCTCGAAAAGCTTCCTGCGTAGTTTTCTTAGAACTTTCTACTGCCATTTTGCGGTGTTGCGGCGGCCTCACGTGTACCCCTGATAGCAGGACGGCAGCTCTGATAGCTGCCGGACATCGCGCAAACCATGCAAAGCATTTTCTTCCTTGATTTTGTCAGACCATTCTCCTGCTGCAAAGACCCGATGTATAACCATGTCTCGATACATTGTCATTGAATCGATGTCGGGCCTCTGGCCTTTCGCTCGATTCTCGCAGTCTACGTGATGTACTGTTGCGGAAGGGGCGCCAAACCTTTGAGTTCCTGGTATCCCCATACCCGACTACTTTGCTCGGAATCGTCAAAGACGAGCGTATTACTCCTAGAAGAGATATGTTTGGCGCTGTTCTTCCCGTCTTTGCTCCATCTTGCCACACCACGTACGCTCATAGACGTACGCGATCGCCAAAAGCCCCATGTTGCAGGTAAAAAAGATATCTGACGCTGCGCTTCGGCAGTCTGATTATTCTTCTATCAATCGGATTATAGAATCGAACATTCACAATTACTCATAGCCTGTTCTGGCCCCAGCAGAGCAAGAGGTTGCAGCTCGACCCGCGTCAAGACAGCAAACTCGTGCGGGCAAACAGTCGTCTTCACAGCATCTTGTTTGCAGATATTCGCGGGCCTCGGTAATATCTACTTGACAAATTCAAGTCGATGCCCTGCCCATCTTGCTCTGCACAGACCGATCGGTCACTTGCCTTCCGCCGCCGCCGCCTCCCACCGCGATGCACAACACCAAACAGCAATGCGGGCATCAAACACGGCAAGCAGACGGCGCAACTCGTAGACTGCAGAGAAGAGGCATTCGAGTCCAAAAACCCGGTCGATGGATTGCCAGCCGGGGAGGCGACAACGCAATGTCACCGATTAGGGCGGGTCAGACGTCGACGTCAGCCGAGATTCGTCCCGTGTTTCTCAAAATCAGTCGCAAAGTGCATGAGAACTTTGGCCTGCTCGTTGTCTTTCCCGGTGTGAGCCGCGCCAACAAGGTAATATCGGGATCCCGCAGCGTCAGGCGCATAAACTTGCCTCGCCGCCGAGAACAGCGCATGGTTTTCACGTTGCGCAATGATCGTCCCCGGGAGCAATCGTGCTGCTGCAGAGTGTGTCAAGGCGAGGTTTGATGCAGTTTTCGGAAGAAGGGGCGCGGAAAGAAGAAGCCTGCGTCCGCCATTCCTCGGACTCGCCGACCCGAGCATCACCACAAACCAAACTGCCGGGCCCGGATGCGGTCATCCCGTTGTGTCGTGTGACCAATCTCAGCCGAAGCCAGCATGTCGAAAAGACCAACGTCTGAGAGAAACACGTAAGAATCAAAAAATAAAACAAGCACAAGAATCATTCTTGTACAACCAACGACGCGCCACGCGACAATTGCCCACGTTCCCCCTGGTCATGCTCACAATAGGCAGCGAATCGGAAGCACCGGTTTCGCAGCCTTTAAAAAAACGACACATCAGATATCTTCATATGCTTGCATCATGTTTTCTCTTCTCACAGCCTCATCGTCGATTTGTTCCCCCGGCGGGGCACATCTTTAGAGAAACCGAGGCCCAACCAACCTCTCGCCCGGCAATCATCTCCGCAAAACGGCCAAACAGAAATGATGCATCCAACTTTTTGCATCCTCGATGCACCTCGCCCTTTTTGGTACTCATTCTCAGCCCGCCCCTGTCACAAGTCATCCGAGTCCCTATATCAGACTCGTTTTATTCCCTTTTTCCTGCCTGTCGCATCTCCATCATCACTTGATCTTTTCTCTCACTTCAACTTCAGTTACTTCTGAGCCTCTCGTTAACATTCCAGATTGTTGTTCAACCATTCGTTACATTGGCTGCCTTTTCTCCCTTTTCTACCTTCACTTCCATCTCCTCCTCCCAAGCTACATCTTCAATCTTTTACACATGCTTCCGTCTACAGCCATTCGCAAAACATGCCTCCTTATTCCCCAGACAAGCCGTTTCATGACCTTTTACCTTTTAGCCCATCCACTCCCGCTTCTCTTTCTCCCGGCAACACGCTCAAGGAAAAGTCGCTGCCCCCGGGTGCCGTGATCCGGTATCTGTGGACCTGTCATCAGTGCGGCTGCGGCACCTTTTGCTGCGATGAAGCTTCAGTGGCCCTGTGCGTCCAGTGCCAGCACGCGATATGCAGCGGCTGCACGACGTCGTTTGGAAGTCGCCTTCTGCGCGGCGTAGAGGTGGAAGATCTCCCCAAGCACCCCCCCAACCCCGGTGTAAGTCATGTCCCTCAAGACCGCCTAGCCGTGAGTTGTTTACTGACCGAAGAGAACGAAAGGTGCACCTGTGAGCGGACCTCCAGAATCGGCCGTTGTCGGACCGGCCATCCAATCCGTCGGTGTCCCGGCACAGGCGTTCGTCGCCTCCGCCACGCGCCCTATGCCCGTCCAACCTCTGTCCAGCACTGCATCGTGACGTTTCGCCCCGGCCGCGACGGACGCCCTGCCCTTGGCACATTTTTCGTCTCACGACCGCGGTTTGAGGGTTCTCGCTCGCGGGCTCGCATGCGCGATGCGTCCACCGGCGACGAGACGCTCGACTGCATCGCCAACTCGCTCGCCGCGGCGCGGCCCGTCGCCATCATCCCGCCCATCTACGACATGCTGCGCCAGCCGCGGCCCGGCGATCCCGTCGTCGCCCGGCGCGGCATCCCCGTCAGCACAATGGCACTGGCACGTTTTTTTGCGACGGGCGCGTCGAGCGTTGCGCGCGCGCTGGGCATGTCTGGTCCTGTCGTCTGCGTCCACGTCGATCCCATGCTGGCCTTTGTCGCTTACTACCTTTGCGCGAGCTTCTATGCCGTCTTTGCCGAGTGGAAGGAGAGAGTCGCGAGCCAGGTGCTCCGAGCGGCACGAGAGTGAAGCAATATCTTTTTTTTGTGCCTCGGATATCTTGCACGCCGCAGACACCAACGGCATGTGTACTGGCACCGTCGGAGGAGGCTGAGAGCAGGAGTCGTTTTGACACTACACAAACATGGCTTCTGCAATTGTCAAAATGTTTAGAGCGTTTTGCTTGATGACTGACATGATTTTGTGCTTTGCCGGTTGATACATGAGTGGCTTTTGGGATTGTGAGCGTTTGGACAAGATTGGCTTTTTATTATACCTGTCAAAATGTTTGAAGCGTTTTGCTTGATGATTTACACAGCTTTGTGCTCTTCTTTTGAAGGCTTATGAAATGGCTTTGCTGGTTTATGAAGAGTTTTGTGATGCTCAATACACACTCGTTTTTTTTTTTTTTGCACATGTATGTCGTTACGTCTTCTCGTTCTTGTCGTGAGTCCGATGTGGGCAGTGTAACTTTTCGTGGCTGACGAGAAGACTCTGACATGTGTTCTGATGTCGCGGGGATCTCCGGGTGTTACCCATCGCATGTAAAACGTGGCCTGGAGCCCGCGCCTCTCGTGTAACGGTCTTTCTAATTGCGTTCATTTGGATGAGTGCACCTTGCTCCTTGTACTTTGTGTTACCGATCCCTATTCTCCATGATCTGACCGTGTCTCCCCTCGCTCCCATTGTCGTCTGAACTTGTGGCTCGGACTCGGACTCGGATAACACATCTTTCCCATGCAAATGGTGAAGCAAAGCCAGCCGTGTCTCAAAAAATCAGTCAGTTTTCTTCAGTCGAAAAAACTGCCGCCCCGGACAACAAGCGAAGATATTGTACGACGCAGGAAACCAGGGCTCTCTTTCTGTCCACAAACCCATGCACGCCGCACATGACAAAGTCCAATAAACTCCTGTTGCATGGTCAAGGGGCTGCAGAAGCGATCAGTCAAGCAACTCACAAATTCCTCCCGTGCGCGTCCACCAACCCGCGGATTCTTCTCTTCAGCTCAAGTCCAAACAGGCTTCCCGATCCTCTGCAGGGTGCGGGCGGTCCCTTGCGCCCCATGCCCTCGAAAAGACGTCGAATATCCCCTCCCCGGCGGCTACGTCTCAACCGTTTGTAAGCCATGTTGCTGCGACATGTGCGTGCGTGTGTGTGGATAACTTCTGCGGGCATGCAATGCAGTCATTCAATCACCCCAGGCCGCTTGCTTACAGTGTAGTGCGTGCATGAAGTATGCGCCTCTGCGCTGTCTCGCTGCATTTCGTGTGGCACTCGAATAAATACACCCACGAAATTCCTTTCCAAATCTTGCCTCGCCGGCTTTCCCAGTCCGCTTCCGCGTGGAGCATCCTTTTTGTGCTTGTCAATCCAATTCAATCCCCCCAATCGCTATCGATATCTAGTAGCTCGGGTATACGGCTCAGATATTCCGGTGAAGAAAGCAAGGCAACACAAGGGGGGCTTTTGGGGACGCACAGAAAACACGCAAAAGCAGGGAATTTCGCTCAGCGTTTTTTGCGCCTTGTTCTTCGGAGGTGGCACGCATATTGACCTTCCCGCGTGCGTTTTTGCAACGAGACAGCCTCTGTCTGTGTAGTCTCTTGCCACCACCACCCCACGCCCGCGACAAGATGCAAACATCCGGAACACGCATGCAAACAAACACACATGCAGAGACATTGCAGAGCTAGCGTAAAAGCAACGTGGTTGGATTGCAGAGAAAATAATAAAAAGAGACACACGCCGGTGGGAGCAAACTGAAGCCAGCAAAGGTGACCAATGTCTACCATGGCCACTCCCCCTTAGAATAGTACCTATGCACGTTCAAGTATCGCAAATAATATGTTCTCCAGAACTCCCCAACCCCCCCCTAAGAAACAATGTGTTGAAGAATTTCAAAAGTCAAAAGAAAAAAAAACCCAAAATTCCATGGTGAGATCAAAGCAAAGCCCAGAAAACAACACTACAAATCATATCCCTCCTTGTCCCTTTTCTCTTTCCCCGCCTGTTGCCTCTCATCGTGTACTGAAAGCAGAGGTGCTATGAATGTTGAGATCCCTTGTACATGTGATCAAGACCAGACATGGTCCTGCACTGCGAAACTGATTTGCTGTTCTTGCGCAGCACCCAACGTGCCTCGCTGTCGCCCGACTTGTGCCTCGCATCTTGTAGTCGAGCTACTCGTCAACAAGCTTGATCGTAGGCTTGGCAACCTGCTTAGGCTTGCCGCTCAGACGACGATGGGCCGTTTTTGGCGTCACTTTACCATTTGGCGTCGTTTTGCTCTTAGGCGTACCAGCGAGACTGGATGTTCCGCTCCTGGGCGTGCCCTTTGTGTTCTTGGGGCTGCCGCGGGGCGAACCGTTGGCTGAGGCTTTGCCAAGGCTTGCCTTCTTTGGTGTCTTATTTTTGCCCGCGCGCGCATTCTCCTCGCTCGTGCCGACAACGGTCAGGCTTGAGGAGCGCGAAGAGACTTGCTTCGTGCCGGGCTTGCCCGCGACGGGTCGGCGCTTGACGAGCTTGTTTGTCACGGCCTTTTTGAGTAGGTTGCCCGTACTGGCTCGTCGCTTCACAGGCGTCGTCTTGGCCGAGTTCTTCTTGGCCAGTGACATGCTGGAAACACTCTTCTTGATGGCGGACGCGGCGCCTTTAGCGGCCTTTAAGCTCGCGCTCGAGAGAGAGCGTTTGACGCCCGTGGCTGCTTGGATCTTGCGCTTCTTTGTCTTGTCGTTACCGGTCGCCTCCTCTCCCAGCATCTCCTTGAGCTTGCGCTTGCCCGCCTTGATCGAGCCCTTGACAGCCTTCTTCAAGTCAGGCTTCGGAGGTTTCACCTCGCGCGGCCGAGGACCGAGCACACCACGGCAGTTCTCAGCACCACAGAGACACTTCTGGACATTTTTGGCGGAGAAGGGATCAAAGTTGTAGTCGTATGTCAGCTCATCTCCAGTCATGATGGGCCTGTCGCCAGCAAATAGAGCCATTCGCGGTTGTCCGGAAACGATCCATTTGATCATGCGGCAATTGGGTTTGCAGCTGTGATTCACGAATCTGGCAATGCTACCAGTGGTGGCGTCGATAATCATGTTCTGGTCGAAGCTCATCAAGTAATAGCACTGGGGTACTCGTTAATAAGATATTATGACCAAGCTCAGCGCTGTTGCCTACCTCGTTCTTCTTGTATTCGTTGTTCATGCGACGCTCGCATTCTTCTTCTGTGATAATCTCACCGGCATATTCCATGATGATCTGGTGCGGGCGGAAGCAGCGGTTGCTTCGCACTCCGTAGCCGCGGTTGGACGTCTTGATCACTTCGACGCCGACACGGTACTTGCCCCCTTTGGCACGTCGCGCAGTGAGTGTCGCAAATGCTCTGTTGGTACATGTTGCTTTTCCGGCATTACAGTTGATGTCGTTGCATTCGTAAAGCATAATTCGGTTCTGGCAGTTGTCGCCACAGCCGTCTTCAGGTTTGCAAACGCACTTGGAATAATCCTGGTAATGGGGTGATTTGCGCCAGTATTCTTTCGAGTCGCCGATGAATCGATCTGTACAAAATTAGCGAGCATTCTCCACCCTGTGGCCGTCGTATGGGTGGTCTCACTCTTTGTCATCTTCTTCCACTCATCGGGTTTGGGCTGGCCGGGTGGTAGCGGGTTGCAGGTCATGAATGGCAGCTTAAAGTCGCGACCCTGAAGCAGCAGCCGAACGCCGGTGTAGGCAAGTGTCGGCATGACCGTGTTGCGCGGCTGGTCCTTCCAATCTTTATTCCGCTCGAGGTCAAATGTTGCAATTTCGGGGATACTGCCGAGCTTCTTCCTCTCAGGCAACGTCAGACACTGGGCGGGGTTTCTAGGCACGTCTTGGCCCGCATACAACCCCTTGGTCAAAAACTTCTTGGGCCCGCGAGGCTTCACTTCGATGACAGGCTCCTCGGGCTTCTCCTCCAGCTCAGCCTCACGGGCTTTGGCCTTTTTCTGGCGCGGCGAGGGCGGCGGTCGGGCACTGGGGTCGACATACTTGCCATTGGCCCAAACGGTGTGGACAACAGGGCGCTCGTCAATATGAGAGAATTCCTTGGTGTCGCGTAGACGCAGAAGCTCGCGAGAAACTCGGCTCATTGAGCCAGCGACGGCCTTGGATCCACGTTTGCTAATCTTGGACAAACGAGAGCCAAAAGATGTGACGGTTGCGCCGACACCGGCACCGGCGCGAGAGCTGAGGCGGCGCGTGCGAGGGGAATCGTGGCCAATGCGCCGAGAGGTACCCGGCGAGTCTAGCCCAGCAGGACCGAGATCAAGCGCGTCAATCGCATCCGTGCCGCCACGAGACTTGGCGCGGGTCGAAATGATGCTGCGTGTCGACATGCCATCGTTGACAAGGGTATCGCCCGAGATTGTGCGGCGTCGGCGGTCGGCGACATCGTCGCCATTGGCGCGACGCTTGCCATGGCCATCGGTGCCGCTCAATTTGGAGAGGTTGTAGACGGGGGCAGCGGCGCACGTGCGGCGGGCTCGCTTTGGTGAGGACTCGACGGAGATGGTGGTGGCAACTAGCACGGGGGCAGGCTCGGTGGTAGGCTCGGTCTGTGGGGTAGTCTCGAACATTGAAACAGGTTCGGGTGCCAGTTCGAGTTGGATGATTTGCGCGGTGGCGAGTAGCGGCTCAGTGAAGGAGACGACATCGTGCTTGGAGGTGTCGGAATGCAGGCTGTCGCTGTCGGCGAAGGTGGTGGGCGGCGTGGAGCTGGACGACGCGACATTGGACATTGCGTCCGTGACGCTGCCAGTGGCGCTCGACTCTGGTTCGAGGAAGAGTGGCAGCATGGCGGCAGACACGTTGTGGAAAGGAGAGGGCGACGTCGGGATTATATGCGAGTGTATGGGTGCGCGGGCGCGCGGTGGGCACGGGCGCGACAAGGAGCGTAATCAACGGGGGAAATCACGACAACACACCGCGTCGCATAGAACACGTCGAGTCTCGTGGAAAAATAAAAGACCGACTGTGCCGATTTTCCCGTCAGTCGGATGCACGTAGGAAAAAAAAAAGTTCAAAGAGAGACGCAAAGTTGTGCTGCCCCGACGGTGTAGCGGTTGCAGGAAGGGAAGAGGGAGAGTTGGCGTTTGGCGTGAGGACGAGCGGCGACGGCAAGGCCGAGCAGCGTGCGGGATGGGATGGAGCGGGATGTGATTGCTGGCTGGCGTCGCACCACTAGTTTACCGGAAACCAAGCAGCGTCAAACTCCAAGACAAGGGCTAAGCAGCAGCTAAAAACAACTCTTGAAATGCACTAGAGCCCGCAATGGATTGCATTAACGTTAGCGGATATAGCCCAGCGGGTTGGTTTGGTGGTGGCACGCGCCGCCCGGCGTCTTTGCCTGGGCCAGTGGTCTTTACTGATATTTAAATCAGCGAGACTTTTGGCTGACCTCTGGGACTTGTGCTCGGCGGGCAATGTTGGTTGCACATACCCTGACTTTGCTCCGTGAGTCCGGTGGCAGACGATGGTTGCGAAGCTGGCTGACTCGAGGTAACTATCCCGGACACGCGTCTGATGAATGGTTGGCTGTTCCTTTATGCTGGGGCTGGGCCTCAGCTCGCTCTCTCTCTCCGCGTCGACGCGTGGGGTGGAGATGCGGGAGACGTCAATGGCAGAACTCGACCATCAACGTATCAACAGATAAAAAAAAGAAGTGACCCAACGAGGATGCAGTCTGTATCTCTGCCAAGCTTGTGTGCTTTTGATGGTCTTTTGCCTGGAAACGCCTCGTTGAGATGCCTCTTTCTCAGACCACACGACGTTGGCTGGGTCAAGAAGGAGAAACAAGTGTAGGAGGCAAGAAAGGCGGCACGCCAGGCGCCAGGAGAAAGGGAGCGGGCCGGGTATTTACCATGTCGGCTCGTTGGCGTTATTTTTTTCGTGCTCCGTACCTTGTACTCTTTTTTTAACGTTGGCATTTGGGGTAAACAACGAGCAGGCCGGCGTCGACCTGGCCTCGTCTCCCGTCGACCATGACACAGCTCGGGCCGCCTCTCCCAAAGCGTCCCGGAGCCATTTTCATCTCGTCGTCATTTTCCCTGTTCGCGATGTTTTCCTTCAAGACCACCTGTAATGTCCTTCAACTCGTGCCTGATATGCAGATGCTCCTCCGTCACCCTGCCTAATTCAGGCACATCAACTGCCGTTGTATATCAACACTGCCGTCCCTGTCGCCATGAAACTATTTTTCTTGCCGGCGCCATGCCGATAAACATGGAAGCCGGTGCACTGATTTTATTCTACAATCACATATCCTCCTTTGTTGTAGCGCCACATCGAGACTCTTGTTGTCCCATCCCCACATGTGCTCATCAAGGCGACCACCCGTCATGGAACTCAAACGCTGTGCACCACTTGCGCCTCTTACGTTGCCGATTTTTGCTTCGCAGCTATGCACAGCAGTTTTCAAGTTTGCTCGCAGTCAAAAAATTGTCGTGCCCGCCCTCGAGCCTCGTGGCTTTGCTAGTTCAGCTGCTGACACATGGTCATCTCACGACGACACCACCGCTCTAAACACTCGGGCAAAAATCGGCTTCATCAGGGGGATTAAATACGAAAAACAGATATGATGCTAGTTTTGAGTCTTTTCATGTCGGTCTTGCGTGGCTACGTCGCCGTACTGGAAAGTGCCTTGCCGCTCACATTTCCCTGTTGTGACGACTCGCGCCCGGTTCGCACCTCTGCCAGACATGCTCCGCCGGGGGGAGGCAGCACCAAATCACTCAAGAACGCGAAAAGAAGGAGACTGGGCAGAATCACACGCAGCATAAAATCAAATGCTGCGGTTCTTTGCGCTGCGCGCCGCCGTTGGCCCCCTTCGTCCGACGGGGGGCCGGGCGGCAAGCATCATGTTGGACAGCCCAGAGACACCAACGAAGGCGCATACAACTGACTAGCCCTCCTGGCGACCACAGCCCCCGGGGTTGCTATATCTCGCGTCAGCGCATTTTCTTAGTCCCCTATCAACACACGGCTTGATCCTAAAAAAGTGCCGGAATTTCCCAAAGTCTCGAAGATGGGGCATTTTGGCGTCATTTCATCAATCCTATAGGTACGAGGGCGATGTACCGACAGACTCAAATCATGTGAGTACCTGTCAAATTGTCGTACGTCTTCACAGCAGTCTTTTTATGCGTTAATCATGAATTAATATGCACATTACGTTACAGGCGAAAATTGCATTTACAAGCCATGTGTATCGTACTGATGCTTCTTTTCAGCAAACTCTACATCTGCTCAGCCCCTCACCCAGCCTATACAATCCGACGCATTTGTAGGTCAAGAAAGGACACAATTTAGTTCGATTCATCAACTATATCTCAATCTTAACGACCTTCATCAGACCGTGTTCATGCCCCCATAACTCGACCTTAGCTCTTTTCTGCCAAGTAATGGCCCTCAGTGACCCGCGAACTCGGCTTACGAGCCATACATGGATGATACGTTCGGAGGATGGCCCTGATCGATCGAAATCGTTTATCCGAGGTATTGTACTCTTGTTCAATATGAGTGCAGCAGTATCGCACGTTTTATGGTCGCTTGCTCTACCAATTCAGAGGCGCCGCGTCTCAACACCACGGGTGCGCTGGTAAGAATGGACGGGTAGGTTTCCTGTCTACACCAGATTCGACCATATTCACAAGCTACTCGGAATCTCTTGTTTATCCACCAACACAGACTCGAAAAATGGTCGAACTGTTTCCTGCGTCTAACAAGTAGAAACTCTGCGCTCAGCGACGTGCAGCTCGTCTCTTCATGGTGCGGACGCTACGTGACACTAGTTACACCCAACTGAATACCATTCAAGATCCAAAATCTGATGGGAGACCCAGGCTCCAAAGATTTCCAGGCCGGGTTTGTGGCGGAAGACGCAAATGTTCCTATCATGCGCCAGACCGCGACAATGGCGGCGAAAAAAAGCGCTGGGGCGAAACAGGCCCTGCCCTGCCTGCAAATGCTTCTGCCACTCAGTGCGAGAAAGCAGGCTGGCGGCCATAGCCCAACCCAGGGGCGTCTGTCGTCGCCAGACGTCATCCTTTAGTGAACGTGCATGCCTCCAAGCAGCATGTCGTCTTTTCCAACCACTTTGACAATAATTCGGGCGATACGCGGCGCTGCAGGTTTGCAAGAGTCGAATGGAATGGCTGACCGAACTGGTTCTTGTGGCCAATGCATCCTACACCTCGAGACCTTTATTGATGTAAAAGTCTGTAGATACCCTGCAGAAATAGCATCGCGTATTGTGGGCTCAAGCTCCATTAATCATATCATCCCCCTCAAAACTGTTTCTGATCCAGTTCAGACGCCAACTCCGAACACGCCCGCAGTTGTGCATTGAAGCAGCCAACGCGGGATGGCTAGGCGGGGATACCGACGCCTAGTGCTTCAATCGTTGGCGCACAAATAATCATTTGCACGAGACTTTCAGCGGAAAACTAACCGGGACTGAGCGTTGAGAAATATAATTCGAAAGCGTCGTTGGAAACACTGGCAGAAGGTTCAGGTACTCGAGTTCGCTGCTGATGGCTGCTGCATAGGTAGTGCAACGAACAGGAAGACAGCTGTGGGACGCCGACCCTCACGCAGTGCAAGGCCTCGCTGTGCGGGCATGTCACTGCTGGAAAGGTAGGTGCTTATAATCTGTAGACATCTGCACAGGAGCGGCTTGCCCTGCTTCAATGTTGAACAGGGCCCTGAGCCACCATCTGGTGTCCGACGTGCCATGCCGCTTGACTGATCAAAGAAAAACCGTAGCATAGTTTCTTCAAATGCTACAGAATATCAAACTAGCCATTGCGGCCTTGTCAGCTTCTTTAAAATGACTCAGCCATCTTCTCAAAATCATAGACGCGAGACGAGCCCCCGCCAGCAAGTGGTGACGTTTTTGTGCTGTTCGGTCAGAACGCCACATCGATGCCATCACCACGCTCGAGCTGCGTCGGGGCCAGTGTCCGCTATTGACCAATTTGGAATACTTAACGCTGAGCCTATAAATCGTTGATTATCAAGGCCAAGACAGTAATTCTCCGCAGCATTCTGCTGGCCAGTCCTGGGGCTCTTGCTACTATCGTGACGAGTTCTCGGAGTAGATACATGGTCAAGGGAGCTAGAGGGGGCTTTAGGCGAGATAGACGTACCGGACCTAGGTAGCGACTGGGGCCCAACTTCCACAACTGGTGACAGCACGCACTAAATCTTATATTTCAAAGTAATAAACAAGACCATGAAGTAGTCGACTCGTAGACGTACGCAAAATGACATGCTGCGAAAACTTGAGTCAGACTGGTAAACACGGGTATTATTGCAACTAAATCGCACAGTCGGGGCGACATCTAAAAGCATTCTAATATAGGTATCATTTGTGTTCCACATTCAAGCAACATTCTCCGGGATATTTCACCATCGCACCGTCTTCCGGTCAAATTTAAGCAGCAGTCTTTGTGGCAGCAGCAGCAGCCTCCTCAGCAGTGGGCTCAAGAGCAGCGGCAGTGGCCTCGGCGGCGGGAGCAGCTGGAGTAGCCTCGTCAGCTTTGTCGGTAGCAACCTCTGCCTTGTCGGTCGTAGAGGCAGCAGGCTCAGCCACAGGCTTGTCCTCGGCGATCGCCGCGGGAGCGGCAGTAGTGGGCGTAGGCTCCTGCGCCTTGGCGGCCTCGGTCTTGTCAGCCACGGGAGCGGCCTCTGCAAACGCGAGCTGCTGTCCGACCTCCTTGACGCTGGGTCCCTTGCCGCCGTACTCGCGGGGAAGCGTGGCGACAATGGTGGGCAGCTCCGAGGCGAGAGTGGTGCCAGAGGTCATGGGATGAAACTTGCGCAGGGTGGTGGGGGCGAGGAAGAGCTTCATGGCGCCAAACATCCAGCCCATGATGAAGGGCACGTTGACAAAGTACTTGTGGGCGAGGAGCTCGGGGTAGGCCATGGACAGGGTCTGGATGGTCTCCTTGCTGGCTGCCTTGACGGCGGGGTCCATGCGGAAGAAGCTGACGTCGAGGTAGTCGTGCGTCTGGATCATCTGGTAGGGGTCCTCGCCGCCCTCGGGAATGAGGGCCTTGACCTCGCTGAGCTTGAGCTTCTGCACGCTGAGCTCCATGAGGGCAGCGCGCCACTTGATGAACCTGGGGGCTTGTCAGAAATTGCATGGGGCCGGTCCAATTGTGTTTGTCTGCATAAACGTACTCTTCGACATTGCCAAACGTGGCCTGGTTGTCCTTGACGGCACCGTAGATGTTCCAGGTAATGACCGTCTCCTTGCCGGCGTCGTCCTTGTGGACCGTGACATAGCCCAGGTCGGCAAACTTGCTCTTGTCAAACTGCTCGCCGACCAGCTTGGCGGGCTGCATCGTCTTGCGCCACGCGAGGGCCGAGGCGAGCTGCTTCTCGGCGGCCTCGGCGTCGTTGCTGTTGGCGCGCAGAAACTTTTGCAGGACGACCTGGCTGGGGATGTGGTCGGGCGAGACGTCGAGCTCGACACCCCACATCTCCTTGTAGTCGGCATTGGTGGTGATTTCGGCGAGGCGAGCCGTGAGCCTGGCGAGAGGCGTCTTGGGCGCCTCGGCCGTCGTGGTGGTGGTGGCAGCAGCTTCGGTAGACATTTTGCACGGTGTCTGGTCAACTTTGGGTGGGTAAACAAGCGCTTGAAGATTGGGTATGGTGATGCTCCGAGCAAGTCCGAGTTGAAGGAGAAAAGATCAGCCAACTCAGGGACCTGGTCAGAAAAGCTATGGTGGGGCCGGGGTGTGACTGAGTCGGGCTAGGAAATGTGACGGCGAAACTCGTGGAAGATTGTTGATGAAAGATCAGGGGTATGTTTTGCTTTTGAGCTCAACAATAGCGGAAACAAGGCCTTCGAAATGTCGGAATGGGAGGAAGTGTTCATCGCAAACAAGGGACGAATCGCAAACGTTTCAGGCCCTGCAGGTAAATGGACACCTGGCGGCACCACCAGCCACGTTGCTGAGTACCTAAGTGCTGAGGCTTCTGGGCAGGGGTCCGAAATACAGTTTGGCAGGGGAGTATGAAGTAGCTGGGTGGCTATACGGATACGGATAGCTAGATGAAGCTGTAGCGGAGAGCGGAGTTGAGGGGAATATAGCCAATCCGAGTATCAACAGCTGAGCTACCGACAAAAGATCAAACTTTGTTTCTTCATCTTCCTCTGACCGGCTGGAAAGACCCTCGTGTTCTGTCAGGCCGCCGATGTTGTTTTGCCACTGGCGAGATACTTGGTGGGTACGGGCAGCAAACACTGGACAGTGGGTCCGGCAGCACCTGGAGAGGTGCCGCTGCAGCAGCAACAGCCGGCTGGGTGGCCCAAGCTTCTAGAGCTCCAGTGGGGTCCTCAGGGGCTGCATCACGCTAAAGAGGGTACTTTCAGGTACCGGACCCGCGCTGGACGCCGATGCTGCAACGGTCTACCAGCTGCTCGTCGCCCGCCCCAGTAAAAAGAGGTCAGGCTAATGTTGGCTCTGGCACCTCCAGTGCGAATCAATGCCACTATTCACGATATGTAGATGTAGCTCATGTTTCATCTATTGGCCTTGCGTCTACATTCATACTGGTTACGCCATCGGCACGTCGGACAGGTTCCACGCGAGACTCATTTCCCCCAATACAATTCGATGGGGCGTTTGCTACCGAGGTAGTTTTGAAATTGGATCCTGTCAGGGCACGAACTAAGTCAATTACGGCATGCAATGCAGATGAGTGAGCTTCTTTTGCTAAAGAAAGAAAAAGCCTTCCATCAATGGATATTAAAGAACTACATAGGAAGAATGCCAATATACAGTTCTACGAGCAAAGTAATTCTATGAAAAACATATGAGTGATGTTGACTCTGAGCATTGAGAAATATGCTGTATTCCATATGTACCATGTGTTTCTCCCCGATATATGTACTTTCATCCATTTCATGATTTTGACCACTTTCCACTCGAAAACTCGGTCCCATCATTGCCTTTCATCGGTTCTCGCTCGGGGCGGTTCCTCGCAACATGCGGCCGCGATGGCGACCACTCTAGTACCACCAGTCGACAACAATCTTGCCCTTGGAAAGAGGAGCGAACTGCTGGAAGAAGCCCTGCACCAAGTCGACCTGGTCGGGAGCGCAGCCCTCGGCGCAGAGGTCGGCAATGTACCCGTCGAGTGTTTTGCCATTGTGCTTGATCTTGATGCCCTTGCCGCAGTGAGCGCCATTGTCCCAGGCGTGGGGAGGGAGGGCGACGGCCCAGGCGTCGTTGTTGATGCCCCAGCCGCAGGCGCCGGCGTGGCCGTTGGGAGTAAAGTAGGTGGCGTGGCCGGCGTGCGCGACGGCGGCCATGGCGGCAGCGGCGAGGACGGTGAATTGCATCTTGGAGATTGGGCAGGCTGAGGAGATGTTGGAAGTGTGTTGCAGATGAGGAACGAAGAGCACGTTTGGTGTGCGAGCCTGATAGCTTCTTATACTTTTCAGTTTGAAGACTCTCTCCATAGCTCCTCATAATCTCCAAAGACGGGCCATAAACTGCGAAAGCCTCGGCCTTGTGACCTAGTCTCACTCTGTCAAGCACTATGCGGCATGTCTTCTCCTGGAGTGGTCATCTTACCACCAGTAGTCGAGGGCCAAAGGCGAATATTATGGCTCCTCGGCATTGCTTCCGGTGTTTCTTCTGTCCGTCCAACCAAGTACCCCAGAACATAACTTTACGTCGCCTTTGAAGACCACAACTAGTTAGCGCCGTGAAGCATCATCGCGGGCCTCAAATGTGAGCGGCCTCAATCATGCCCGCTTTCAAGCGCAAGGTGCATAAGATGCAGGGCCACTCAAGAAATCATTGCCAGTGCGACATGGAGTTTAAAGCCGTGCGATGCTAGCTTCAGCAGTGAGCCGCGGTTTCCCATATCCCTGGCCGGTCGGGCCACGACCTGCTTCACCCAATACCTACACGAGGCAGACCTGAGCGCAAAAGCTCAACTAGACACCCAAGTGGCAACTTCTCATACATATTGATCCTTTTCTGAGTCTGTGTTAAGTTGGAAATTTAGCTACTGCTGGTGACCGCAATGTCGAAATCTGGTATCGCTCGTTTCCGGACAGCCACCCTGTATCTTGCGCAGGATAAGCTTACACCCAATCTGGGTAATCAGAGGCGAACAAGCCTGGAGCGATTGATGCGGCATAGTATATTGCAACCCTATCAGTAATATCTGTAGATTGGACCCATCTATGTGTTTCTCTCGGGAAAGATTTCCTTTTTTTTTTTTTTCTAAAAGTCTTCGACAGCGAGTCCTGCGCTCCCCACTGCCCCAGAGCTTGGTTGTTCCCGTCGGCTCCCGTCTCGGCGGACCTCATGCATGCTTACACCGTCTTCATTTATACAATTGAATTGGCATTGATAGCAATTGAGCATGAACCTGGTCCCTGCGGACGGGCTGTGAAATTCGTGATATTTTCTGCGCTTATATATTCCTTCGATTGAGGCCCTCTTCCCCCACGTCCTGCAGCCGTTCAAAACTCAAAGACCCATGACTTACATGGCCTGCAGCGTAGGAACAACACAGTTCAGAGCAGCAGCCGGGGTAGCAGCGGCCACTTTCAAAATCTTTCGTCACGCATTTTCGTCTGGAAGTTGAGGGTAACATTTTTTTTCTTGCCCGCAAGCTCAGCATTGCTCCATCCTATAGGGTGAGCTTGGCTAACATCCATTGTAAATCGGTCCCTGCACAATAAACAGAAGTGGCGTTGCATCCAATCAAGAAAGATGGGCCAAGCGTCGAGGAACCAAATAAGCTAAATAAACCAAATAACGAAAAGAACGGCAGAGATAAAAAAAAGTCGGTGTAGAAACAATATCTCCGAAGATCTGTCATTTTTTCGTCCCAATATTCCCATAGCCCAATGTGTCCAGTCCAGCCAATAAGCCCAAAAGAAATTCCAGTTGATGAGTTTGTTTTCCCAAAACACCTACTTCAAAAAATGTTCCATCGAAAAGAAAATGTTCCTCCAAATTGAGTGAACAGTGGAAAATTGATAAAAGGAAACAAACGCCACTTCAAGGGTCGTTCCTCGCTTTTCCATGTTCAAAACAGAAGAAAATCACATGAAAGCACGAGCAAGAATGGTCTCAATGGCTGAAAACTCAACTTGCGCAGCGTGTGCAAGCGTCATGCTGTCAAAAGCAGCACCGGTAGGGTAATCGACCTCGACCCAAAAGTAGCCCCAGTATCCGTCGGTGGACTGGGTCTTTCCATGGATGGCGCGACGCTCGCTGAGGGGTCGCGCAAACACGTCTTTCATGGTCTGCTCCCGAATCGCAGCAATGTACCACTGCCAGCCATGGATTAGCTACCGGAAAAACAAGCATAACAGAAAAGGGGAAGGGGGAAACGTACCTCGACCACGGCTAGTGGCATGCCGGGCTTAGGAACTAAAGCATACTGGTGGCGCCAGCTGCTCGCCAACCGTGGCTGGCCGTAAGAGCGCTGCTCGTCATCGGTCATGCCCACGATACAAGCAACATCATCCTTCATCAGGATGGTAAAACCAGGGCACTCCATAGCAGCCTTGACTATGCGACGCAGCAGCTGCTTATTGAGCGTCACAGGGTCGTCCCCCTTGTCAAGGCTCTTGAGTAGGAGACGCAGAAGGTCGCGCGTGGCCTGGAAGATGGCATAGCGCTGGCCCACCGTGATGCACTCGGTCATGTACCAGGGAAACTTTCGCAGCGTGCTGATGAGGCACTCGTAAGGACGCTGCGGACATTCCTTCGAGAACGGCGACTGGGAGTCGTTTATGTTGGCAGAGATCAGACGAATGGATAGTGGGGAGCAACTTACTCGATGGGGAACCTCGACATGCTTTACGAGCATAACCATCTCCTCGGCAGAGATGAAGCCCTTGAAGTTGGACCACGGCTCATTGGGCTTCTGAGATTGGATCTCCGGGCTTACACCTTTCCAGACGACACCGGCCGCGACCGGAAACAGGTCCTTCATCAGACTTCCCTGGCTGGAAAGCTGCAAGTCCACGGGACGGTCACCCAGACGCGTCGGTCGGCCGGATAGCTGGTTCTGAGTATGCTTTTCCACAGCACGCATGGCATCCTCGAGAGTCATAAACTCGACGTAGCAATCCATGGTCTTGCTGGTTACCTTTTCCATAATGATGTGAACGGGCTCTTCGGCATCGTTCAGGATCTTGGAGGTGCGGCCGAGAAAAGCAATCACCTCGGAACGCTTGGTAGCAAATGGAATCTGCAAAAGTCAGCTAAAAGTTACGTCGCGATTTTTCTCGCTCTCTCTTTAGCACACGTACGTTTCCAAGGCGAACAACGCCGTGGTTTTTGGGCTGGGCCTGCTTGGCAGCCTCGACAAACGGCATGTTGCTCGGATCAAGAACTGAAGCGAGCTTCGCGTTACCACAGGCCGGGTTGGTCAGCGACTTGAGCTTCTCGGAGCTTGCATCGTATACTTCGGTCAGCGGCTGGTACACGGCAAGGCTCTGCTGGGCAGGCAGAGTCTGCTGCACCAAAGCGCCAAGCTGATATTCAAAGGTCTCTGGCGACGGCAGCAGCGTCTCCTGCTCGTTTTGGGAAACTGCGGGAAGCTGCAGATTGAACTTGGGTGGCGGCGCGCTGGACATGGGCAGACCGGATGTGCGGGGTGCATAGTTTCGCGGCTCGGTCATGCGACCAAGGGCTGGGATGGGGCTGGCAATGCTGCTTTTGCCACGAGTGTGCTGCTGCTGATACTGCTGCGGCACAGGTGAGGTGACAAGTTCATAGGAGGGAAAAGCAGCCTGGTCGCCACCGCTGCGAGGCTCATCGCCGTGGCCCTTGGCAGGAGTACCATGCTATGGTGTTCCTGCTGAAGAGGCCGAGCTTTGGGCGATTGCCTGCGAGAGAAGCTCTTGTGCAAAATCGTCAATTGAGGCAAAGCTGGTGGGGGTCGAGGATAAGTCAGAATCGGCCGTCGTGGTGGTGCCAGTAGCCTTTTCACGAAGTTAGCAGGCAGAAACGTAGAACAGTCGAGCTATTCCTACCTTGAACGTGGCGATAGAAAAGTCTCCCCAAGTGGTGGGAGTCCAGGCAGCAGACTCGGGATTGAGCTTGCTCTGGTAAACAACACCCGAGGAGCTAGAGTTGACGCGCGAAAGCATGTTGGGAGACGTGTAAGAAGTGTGCGACTCGTCAGGTGAAGAAAGCGACGGATCAAAGCTCATGTGGGAAGTCTCTGATCCTGAAGTAAAAAGCTTCGGAAGTGTATGGCTTGAGGTAGCCATTTCGAAGCGCTGACGGAGGAGTTAGTAACTGGGGGCAGAGTAAGAAAAGGAACGGGTGCGTTACAGATAGCGCTGCTACGCCGGTGAGCAACGCTGAAGGAGAAGAATGATGCAGATAGAAGCGCAAACTGTCAAAGACCCGCAGTTTTAAAAAATATAAGATTTGTTGTCGAAGATGGATGCTTTGCGCCGGAACGAACAAACACAGTTTTGAGGATCGAATGGCTTGGGATCAATTCAAGCCAAGCGATGAAGATAAGAGAAGGCCAGCAGGTCTGTTTGAGAAAGGGAGAAACAGAAATGCAGAGAGAGACTCCAGAGCTAAATATAAACCCCGTCGATCTTGTGGATTTTGCGTGCGGGAAGCCAGCGTCCATCAGGTGCATGGTGTGCGGCGGGCCTCCGTTTGCAAGCAATGTGAAGGACAACCGCCGACATCGCCAGCCCATGTCAGAATGCAGCGGGCCCCGGCAGCCCCATTATATTGTCTATTCCCGACAATACTTTACTTTTTCACTTCTGCTTTTACCCTTGGGCTGGGTCGGTCGCCGGCATCGCGTGCTGTCAGCTGGTATAAATTGTGTCATTCGCTACATAATACGTAGCCATGCATCTAGACCTGACATGGGCTGGCCCAGCCCCCCCTATATCCACGGCTCGGTCGTCCACTTTTCCTCCGAATATCCTTTTGTGTCGTATCAATTAAACTGTAGAGGGGTTAGCACCATTTTTTGGGGGTATTCTGAAGATGGTACGTACTGGTGTTAAGAAGGACTCTGCTACGAAACGCGCTCTGGCGTTCAACTGCCAATTGTTAGCAAGCAGTCCACTGCCATACTTGGGTACACATACAAAAAGCTTCATTTCCGAAATCTCCTTGTCGACATCCTCCATAAACTGAATGATGAAATCGACAAGTTTGTGCTTCAACATCTCGTCCGTGTGGAAATTCGTTATTAAAAAGGAAATGTCATAGCCCTAGAAACGAGTCAACTTCAATCCTGCAAGCGCCGGGAGGGTCGGCAGGGGCGGCGCATATGTACCTTGATCGGCTTTCTTCTCAGAATGAAAAAGGACTCGGCTCGTTGCGTCAGGAACCGGGTAAACTTGTGTACAAGGATGTGCTCAATCTCGTCGGCCTGCTTAATCTTGATGCTTATTCTGACGGAGTTGATGCTCGGCTCAATGAGGACGCGCTCGTTTTCGTTGCGCGCAACCGTCAGGGGCGTTAGAAGAACTTCGGGCGATGTCTGGGCCTCGATTTCAGGGACATTGTGTCGCTCGGCTGTCTGCGAGGCAAAGTTGGAGAGTGTCAAGGCAGCCGTCAAGCTGCTGCGGACGCACTGCAGGTAAGGGCGGAGGGATTGAGACTGTTGTCCGCCACTCGTCAGCTCAGACATCCCAATGCGCTGCTCTTTGTACTGGCAAGAACTCACCATGATCAGATGAGGGGACGCCGCAGCTAAGCGCTCGTCGTGGTGCTGCTCCTTGTTGCTTTGTCCAGTGTCACTACTGCTGGCTGCGACGGCGGGGTCACGTATTGGAGCTCACGACCTGACGTCTGTAGGTGGGGCTGGGTAGAGGAAAGGACGTATGCGTCACGTGAAGCATGTGGCGCGTGCAGATGGCGCTGTGGCGCATTCACCGCCAGACTCCACTGATGATGCTTGAGCAACCATTGAAGCTCAATGACAGGGCTGTCGTAGCTATTGCATTAGAGAACTCCAGGAAGAAAATGTTGAACAAGTAGTGTGGGAGACGTTCATTTCCTGGCGAAAGGCTGGAGTTGCACCGAAGATAACTTATGCAAACCATCAGGCCTGACTCATCTTTGCCTGACTACAAGCCTGTACCTCAAGCGCGTCTGACGCTGTAAATCAGGTACCAGTAGTGACGAAGCTCCTGCACCCTTCGGTCCGTCTCCACCATCTTCGAAGGCAAATCGTCCGGGTTTCCTCCGACACACTTCTTCCTCCTCCATTTTCAACACTGTTTATTCATTGCTCTTGGGCAGCATTCTTTTATCACAGACAAGTGACTGAATTGTACGTCCTCGGGCATATAGCAATTCGTCATCATGGCAGTCATACCTGGTTTGTTACCCCGCCATTTCCCGCGCGATCAAAACAACTGCTGACGGTAACAGTGGTTGCCAAGCACCAAGGCAAAAAGTACGATGTCGAGGTCGACACCGACTCCACTGGTCTCGACTTTAAGCTTCAAATCTATTCTTTAACCGATGTCGAACCCGAACGCCAAAAGATCCTCGTCAAAGGCGGCCAGCTCAAGGATGACGCCGACATGAGCAAGCTCGGCCTCAAGGCCAACCAGGTCCTGATGGTCATGGGCACTCCCAGTGGTGCTGGCGAGCTTGTTCGCCCCAAGGATCAGATCAAGTTTGTCGAAGACATGACCGAGGCGGAACAGGCTCAGCAGGTCGGCGCCACTCCCGCCGGTCTGATGAATCTGGGCAACACCTGCTACCTCAACTCGACTCTCCAGACTCTCCGCGCCATTCCCGAACTGCAGAGTGCCCTCAAAGACTACAAGGGAAGCGACTCGTCCGGTCTTATGGCTGGCATGTCGCAAATGGACCTTGCCTCCCAGCTTGCCGCTCTATACAAGAAGATGAGCGCTACACAAGATCCCTTTCCTCCCATGAACTTTTTGAGCGCCTTACGCGTCGTCTTTCCGCAGTTTGCCGAAAAGGCGAAAGCCAATAACGGTTACGCGCAGCAGGACGCAGAGGAGGCCTGGTCCCAGATTGTGCAGCAGCTCGGCGAAAAGGTCCAGCTTAAGCAGGAGGACGGTCCTAGCGCCTCGTTTGTTCAAAAGTACATGGGCGGCGAATTCACCTCATCTATGGAATGCGATGAAGAAGATGCCATTACAGCAGGCGAGAAACCCATCGTCGCCAAGGACCACTTCACAAAGCTCAACTGCCACATCGACGGCCAGACGAACCACCTTCGCGACGGTATTCTAGCTGGTCTTAGCGAGAAGATTGAGAAGAAGTCAGAAGTCCTCGACCGTGATGCGACATACACGAAGCGATCCAAAATCTCCCGAGCCCCTAAATATCTCACGGTCCACTTTGTGCGCTTTTTCTGGAAGCGCGAAACCCAGAAGAAGGCCAAGATTATGCGCAAGGTCACGTTCCCCCAAGAACTTGATATTGTTGAATTCTGCTCCGACGACCTGAAAAAGGCTCTCATCCCTGTCCGCGACAAGGTTCGTGAAGTGCGCAAAGACGAAGAAGATATCGAGCGCGCCCGCAAGCGGCGCAAGACGAACGCCAATAGCGACAACATAGCTGGCGGCGCTGGACTGCCTAGCGAAAAGGAATTGAAGGACAAGGAAAAGGCCGAAGCCGAGAGAAAAAAGCGCACAGGCGAGAAGCCAGCCGAGAAGTCGGCAGATGGCGACACGGAAATGGGCGAGACGTACAAGACGGATGCCGAGGTGGAAGCTGAGCAAGCTGCTGCTCTACTGACCGCCAAGAAAGAGCTCAACGCCCTCATCAACCCGGAGCTACGGACCGACGACGGTGCCAATCAATCTGGTCTTTATGAGCTCCGCGGTGTCGTCACGCACCAGGGCGCCAGCGCCGACAGCGGTCACTACACGGCGTATGTCAAGAAGACTGCGCCCGTGGACCCCAAGACGGGCACCAAGGGCGAGGAGGATGGCAATTGGTGGTGGTTCAACGACGACAAGGTGACGGAGGTGGCGGTGGACAAGGTCGAGGCTCTCTCGGGCGGTGGCGAATCGCACTCTGCCTTGATTCTGCTGTACAAGGCCATTGATCTGCCCAATATCGGTGGGCAGTAGGCAGATGAGTACCATGACGCATTCGATAGATGAAAGAGTTATGAAGATGAATTAAAAGGCATAATGACATACTTTGGCTGTTTGAGCGTAATGTGTATTTGCGATCTATGTTGTGTCTATGCAAGTAATGTACAAGTCTATCAGGGTATCATGCAGTATCGTACAGCGCGCGGCCGCAATAGCCAAATCTGGGCGGCGAAGCGTAGTCAAGACGTAAACGTCTCTTGTGTTCTTTTTATTTTGTCCGCTTCGCCTTTTCCTCTTCACGCTCCACGAGACGCTCCTGAAAGACTTGCATCTTGCGATCCATCTGCCTGCTCTGCTGCACCAGGTGCTTCCTCTGCTCCTCCAGTATGGCAATCTGCTGCGCGGGCGAGTCGGCTCGAAACTGCTTAATCGACTACACGTTATTCGGCGGAGAGTGTAAGCCGACATGACTTTTCGAAGCTGAGGGTGTGCATGTATGTATGGACGTACGTACCTCGGTCTTTTGATTGTCCGTCTTGAGCTGCGCGCCGGTGAGGGCGCCGACGATGATGACGGCGCCAAAGGCGCTCGCTATTAGGCCGCCGCGCAGTTTGGGCTTTGGCAGCGGGCCGGACATGCTGCGATTTGTGTCGTTTTCGTGTATTCTCTTTTCGGGCCGCGAGATACGCGGGGGATGCGACGAGGGTCGTTTCGTCGACGAGGAAGGAAAGAGATTGCGCAGTCGTCGCGTCGCAAAAGGCTTGCCGGCGTGCGGTCAATGAATGGATGGAGTAGAAATGTATGACCGCGCCGGGTGATCTTTTCGTGTGCTCGTCTGGTGCACGGTGGCGCAATGATACAACGTGAGGTTTTCTGGTCTGCGTTGGACCGTTGATGGTGGGATGAAGCTTGGTCGTTAGTCAGCTAACGTTAGGTACTGGGCACTTCGCAGTTTTGGCGCCCATGACCACTGTAATAGAACTGTAGCGGATTTGCGTAGTGCCTTTGCGAGCATGGGCAGCACTTGTTGCTATTATAGCTAACAAAAGTAAAAGTAATAAAAACGCGAATAATATACTTGGGCGTTTTCCTACATATACGGGAATTCAAAAAGAAAACTGAAGAATCTTTACAAGCCAGGCGGGTGCATCTGTACTGGTTGTGATGAATGTGCCGTGCAAGTTGGTTCAAGATACGAGAGTAGAGATTGAATGAGCAACTTGGAGTGAAATAGATTCAAGTCGAAATTGGAAAGCTCCTTAACATGATCACCAGACGTTAAATATCGTTCAAACACTGTCGAAATTTTGTCGATTGTTTGCTACCGGCCCTGCATCGCAATTTTCTCTTCTTTTCCCCCCCAAAAAAGCCGGCGTTTGAAATTGTATTAAATAGGCTGCAGCTTCAAACTTGATCAGCAAGAGCTGCAATTTCCTCCAGGCAGATTTGTGCACGTCTCTCGTCTCCAGGCTGAATATCTGCCGATCAGGGTCGTCACGCCTTCAGCTTGCACCAGCGCCAAACTTGTCTCTACGTTACCACATTACTTGGTGATTACCTCTTACCTGCCGCTCTCCGTTCGAGGCAAAGGAGCTGCGCGATCTGCGATGAATCGTGCAAGGCACCCACCCGAGTCGACCGGCAGTCAGAGTCTTGTCTTGCTTTCAGCCCAGGGGATCATCACTGGCGCGAGCAATACGACGAGCAACCTGCCCGAGGGCCGAACGTCCACTGCGGCTGAAGACACCCACAGCTTCCCACGCACCCACGCTTTCCCGGATGAAGCTCTTGTCGCCGCCCGAGCACCGCCCTATTGCAGCCACTAAACCCCCAGCATCGGTGCCCGTTGCCACTGCGATCCAGGCCAAGAGATCCACCATCGGTGTGTGCCGAGAGGCCCAGAATCCGGGCGCATCATCAGCAGACGTGGGCCTTGCAACGTCGTGCTGACGCTACAGCGTTATGACCTTCTCGCTTGGGAAAGAGTGCTTCGATATAGCCTGGAGATGGACGAACTGGAAACAGAGGGTGGAGCGGAACGTATTCAGCTCCAGAGGGTCGAGCTTCTCAAATCGGGTCAGCCCTGCGATACTCCGACTCAAACTGGCTCGGAGATGAACTATAAAGAATACTCCTGCCCGCCTCCCGTCTGAGGCAGAATTCAACAAACTTTTTGAAGTTTACACAACAAACTACACACTGACTCGGCTCATTCAACTCTACCATTTACCCGCCATTATGAAGTTTGCTATCGTGGGCATGATCCTCGCCGCTTCCGGCGTCCTTGCCGCTCCCGCCGACGAGATGCTCGAGAAGCGCGACGGCCCCGGCATCGTCAAGGCCGCCGACAGCCAGATTGGCATCGACTACGTCTACGGCGGCGGCGGCTGCAAGGGTCCCTCCAAGGGCGGCTACGACTGCTCCGGCCTGACCCAGTACTCTGTCTGCAAGGCCCAGGGCAAGACCATTCGTGAGTTTCTTGTGACGAGGGCGCCGGCGTTGATGCAATGTCTTTACTGATTCCCGAGTCCAGCCCGCACCGCTCATGAGCAGTACCACTCCTCGATGGGCAAGCACCTGCCCCGCGCCCAGGCGAAGCCGGGCGACATGCTCTTCTGGGCCACCAACGGCGACTGCGCCAACCACGTCGTCCACGTCGGCATCTTTGTCAAGGCAGGCACCATGGTCAATGCCGCGCACACGGGCACCAAGGTCCGCCAGCAGTCCATCTGGACCTCGAGCGGCGGCGAGTCCATCTGCCCCGATGCTGTCCGTTTCTGGTAGACGAAGTCTGTCACAAGATGTACATATAAATGTAAATAAGGAAATTCCAAAAGATTTATGATGTACATTGTTCCGAAGACGTGGTGTAAGTGCATGTACATTTTATGCCATCTTTTTGCGATTGAGCCTCTCGATGGCCTCTCGCGCCCCATCCCACTTCTTCCGCTTCCCGTCAAAGACGCGCAGCAAAAACGGCGAGTAGATGCCATTGACGAGAAGGTCATAGTACGCGCGATTGTTCCACCAAAACGCCCAGCCCTTCCACCCCCAGCCCAGGTTCTCCGCCAGCCCCGTGCCCGCCGCGGCCTGCGCCCACGGCTCCCAGGTGCTCTGCCGGACCCAGGTGCCCGGCGTCGGGCCCTGCCTGGCGCGCCGGCAGACGAGCGCGTGGTGCTCGTCGACGGCCCTGCTCATCTCGGCGACCGGCGGCAGCGGCGACTTGCCCGCCCACACCTGCGCGAGCGCCATCGACGCCAGGTCGTACAGCGGGAACGCGCCGCTCAGGAACCAGACGCAGCCCATGAACGCCAGCGAGTCCGGGCGGTCGAGCGAAAAGATGTTTTGGTACAGGCGCGGGAGCGGCTTGCCGTGGGAGCCGGGCAGCGCGTACCAGCTCGCGGGCGTGCCGCGCGTCGGGTCCGCCGCCGCGTCCACGACGCCAAAGTCCTTGCGGTAGCCGGTGCAGCAGATGATGCTGTCGGCCTGGATCGTGCTGCCGTCGTCGAGCTCGACCGTGCTGCCGTCGAGGACGGACCGCACGGCCGGCACCGACGTGACGACGCCGCGGGCAAAGTTGGCCACCAGATTGTCCGAGACGATGACGCCGCCAAACCTGGCCGGCAGCGCGGGCCGCAGCCGCCACTCGGGCAGGACGGCAAAGGCATCGCGCGAGAGCTTGGCCACGAGCTTGTCAAACATGAAGTCGGCGACGGCGGGAGCGTGTCTGTCGATCGTGGCGAGAAAGTTGAGCTTGGACAGCGTCAGGGTGTGGTCTGAAGGCGCACCGGTTTTGCTCTTTCGCGGAAGCTACATGTTGTGAGCATCGACACGTGGAGGATAATGGCAACAACTCTGTGTCTCTTTCTCTGGGGGTGACAACTTACGATATGGATACCTTTTGCATGCGAAATGTAAATCTCGCTTGCGTGTCCGCGAAGCTCTTCGACTGTATCGGCCGTTGTGTTGCCCAAGCCCACCAACAGCACGCGTTTTCCCTTGAACAACTCTGGTCTGGGATAGTCTGTTAGATGCATATTCAAAAATGCTTCGCGGCTTATACTGCACCTTTTGAACGCTTGCGAGTGAATGTAATCGCCCTCGAAGCGTTCCACTCCGGGGATCTTGGGCATGTTCGGATGCGACGTTGGCCCCGTCGAGACTACCACCTTGTCGAACCTTGGTGATGTGCCGTCGGCCATTTCCAATATCCACTTCTGTTCAGCCTCTTCAAATCTGACTTTTTGTACGGATACGCCGAGACGGCATCGCTTTTCAAGGTCAAAGTGCTTGGCGTAGCTTTCTAGATACCGCTGGACGTCCGCGGCGCTCGCGTGAGAAGGCACAGAGGCCGGGAACTCATAATCGGTAAAACAGCCCTGACATTCTTGTTTAAAAAAAAGGCTGACGAGATAAAAACAGCCGGACAATACTCACGCGCTCCTTTGAGATGTTCACAATTGTCGCTGAGTCCTTGTTAGCGGTCGGTTCCAGGTCCAGGTCCATGTCAGTACATCTCACACTTGAGCACTGAAGTCTGGTTTTCCTCAGTGTAGTGCCACACCCCGCCGATGTAGCTGTTGGATTCAAAGCCAGTGACATCGAATCCCTGTTCAACGAGGTTCTTCACCGTCACTAGACCGACGGCACCTGTTTCAAGTTGTTAGCATTCTCCCGCGCAGATGAGTGCGACTCGACCGTACCGAGTCCAACGACGGCGACTGTAGCCTTTTGCTGTTCCATACCTGCGGATGAGGAATTTAAAGTGTGCACGACTCGGTAATGCAGCCGCAGCAAGATATTTATACCACCGAATCCGGCAGCTGAGTCCATCAAGGTAAGACGACTAATGGCCGAGCGCCATGCTCGATATCCGTTGCCGCGTGGCTTGGAGCAATCGGCCTACGAGGCGCACAACCTAATCGGGCATCTTTGCGAGGTCACATCCTGGAGAATGTGGTGTCTCGTGGACACGACCACTTTGAAAGTATTTTAAGCCGCGCCGTGACCGTTTTTTACGGAAATACCAAATCTTCTCCGTCGGCTTGCATTTCCGAAAGTCCACAGCCCCATTCAGTCAACCTGTCCCACCCCAAAGCACATTAGTTACCAATCTGCACTCCATGTCGGGCGACGGTATCGGAGGTTGCCCATTTTACAATACCAGCTAGCAAGTATACGTTCCAGTATTTTGCCGTCCGGCGCTAAATACGGCCCTCCCTGGCGATCACCCCGGGCCATCCATAGCGCTCCCGCTTGCAGTTCAAGGTCGCATTCAAATGGAGCATGTTCTGCAAACTCCAGGCATCGTCCGCGGACGAAGCCCAACTAAAGTCCGGCACTAGATTTTATTGGCCTGAGGATCGCACGCTATAATCTATAAAGCGAGGATGCTGCAACTGACTGTTTATGCTGCAATTGACAAGTTCAGACGGGAAATGGCATCCGAAACCCCCAAATCGTTAAACATCCTTATTAGCGGAGCTGGCATCGCCGGCCCCGCCACGGCATTCTGGCTCAGCCGTCTCGGACACAAATGCACAATTATTGAGCGATATCCTGTTATCCGAGAGAATGGCCTCCAGATCGATATCCGCAAGGAGGGTGTCGAGGTCATACGCCGCATGGGTCTCCTCGAAAAAGTCAAGACACACGTCGTCGACGAGCCTGGCACAGAGTTTGTCGACACCCACGGCAAGCGTGTCGCACTCTTTCCCAAAATCGAAGAGGACAAGCACGGCAAGCAGGGCTTCACCAGCGAATACGAAATCATGCGCTACAATCTGGTCAAGCTGCTCGTCGACGCATCCAAGGAAAACGTCACCTACCGCTTTGACGTTTCCATCTCTGCCTTTGAGAACAAAGAGGACTGTGTCATTGTTACCTTTTCCGATGACACTGTCGAGACGTACGACCTTCTCATTGGCGCCGATGGCCAGGGCTCTCGCACTCGCAAGATGCTCCTCAAGAGTGAGGGCACGGAGACGGACGAGACGGTCAACATGGGCGTCTACATGTGCTTCTTCAAGACGCCCCGCATCCCGGACACGGAGAAGCTGACCACGGTCTACGTTGCCACGCAGCGGCGCGTGCTCATGACGCGCGTACACTCCGAAACCGAAGGCCAGGTGTACATGGCGGTGCGAGGGCACGCTGCCGAGCTGGACCGTGTCCTGACCCAGGACGTGGACGCGCAGAAGAGCTTCTTTGCCGAGCTGTTTACGGGCGCCGGCTGGCGGGCCGAGGAGCTCATCGACTCGATGAACAAGTCGACGGATTTCTACGCCACGTCGACGCACATGATTCGCAGCGGCGTGTGGTCCCGGAAGCGCGTCGTGCTGGTCGGCGACGCTGGATACTCGCCGACGCCGCTCACAGGCATGGGCACCAGCGTCGCGCTGATTGGCGCCACGATCCTCGCCGGCGAGATTGCCAGGCACGGCGCGGAGCACTTGACCGAAGCGTTTGGGGCGTATGAGAGGATACTGCGTCCGTATGTGGATGTCGTGCAGGATATTCCCAAGACGGTGACAAAGGGGCCGTTTTGTGAGGGAAAGATGAAACAGCGGTTTGTGAATTCTCTGCTATTCACGGCCACAAAGTTGAAGCTTGACAGACTTTTCCAGACTGTGATTTTGAGATCCAGCGATCCCTTTCGCGTACCGCAGTACCCAGAGTTGGACGCCGTGGCTTGCATCAAGGCATGAAAACTGCCGGCCTGGAAACGGAAGGAACTGGAAGAGAAAATACCAATCTCCACTTATGCCATAGTCTAATACTTCAGACAACATATTTTGACTACATTACATACGTGGTTACTGGCTGTGCTTCAGTGGGCCGTACCATGACGTTCTACCCCATGCTAGGATCCGTGATATTGTCCGCGATTCAGCGATTCATCATATGTCAAGACATTTGAAAGTGTGAGCAACCATTTGATATTCAAACGAAGCCCAAGTCTATCTATGGCTGCTTTTTCTAGCAGCAAATGGCGGCCATGCTGGCCATCGGCATCTTGTGGGCGCAGGGCTTCATCGAAGCCTCGCAAACGCCACAAGCCACCTATGGAATAGTCCTTGACACGAAAGTCTATTTTGAATATCTTCGGGAGTGAAATTTTCAGATGTAGCCAATGCAAGTACAGACAAAGCCCTTCTTTCGGCACGGTCGACGTTTGTGTCCATCGCAAAGCTATTCACTAGAACCGCAGTAAGCAAACTTCCGGTGGTCAGCGCACCCATACCACTCAATTTGAGCTAATTTATAATATTTACGATTAGAAAGAAACGCAGGTCCTCGGCTCTGTCTTCCTGTAGCAATTTTTGGGACGCTGATCTGCGCCAGCCGCTCTCCTCGTCAGCCAATGCACGCTCTCCTCACATGCGACTATTGCACTCTAGGTGCATTTCTTTCCACTGCGCTCAGCTGCATCTTGCTACACAGAGCGCGGATAGCCTGCTGGCCTTTGAATAGGGTCACTGGAGCAATCTCGCTTCTCGGGTAAGATCTCTTGTCCCAACAGGTCAGAGACAGCGACGTATATCTTGACCTTCAAGAACAAGGACATGTAAATACACTTTGGCCTCTCGGAGCAAACTTCTCTAGTCAAAGAACTGTCTTGAGCACTATTTTCTCGATTCTTCCAGCTTTTCCGCTTGACAGACCTGCTTCAAATGACTGCCTCCAAGCTTCTGGCTGTTGTGGCCATCGCCAGCATAGTGCATGCCGCCGACCATCCTCCCGGAAAGCGCGGTCTTGGTAGCAACGACGGCCTTGACCTCTCAGGATTCGAAAGCGTCGGCCCCATCAAGATGGGCTGGCAGTACAACTGGGACAGCGACATTGGTGGCAACAGGCTCAGCTCCGTCGAGTACGTCCCCATGCTTCACAGCCTCCAGGACGGCCACGAGCACGTCTGGGCGGACCGCGTCAACAAGTGGCTCGACCAGGGCACCGGCCACCTCCTCGGGTTCAACGAGCCCGAGCAGCCGTTGCCTCAGGCGGCCATGAGCGTCGCCGATGCCGTTCACGCCTGGCGGACACACATGGAGCCGTTTGCCGGCCGCGCCAAGCTCGGTGCGCCGAGCGTCTCCAACGACGGCTGGGGATGGATCACGCAGTTCATGGAGCAGTGTCAGGGCTGCCACGTCGATTTCATCCCCATTCACTGGTACAACCCATTCTCTCTCGCGCATGACTTTGAGAGCTGGGTCAATCGGATCTGCGGCCTCGGAAAGCCGGTCTGGGTTACCGAGGTGAGTTTGCCCTCCAAGACACGGATGGTGCTGGGAAAAGCCAAATCCTGACTGACGAGTGCGTCGATAGTTTAAAGGCATGGGCGGCTCAAGCCAGGATGAGCTCGCTTTCCTTCAGCAAGCCATGGCTTTCTTAGAAGGCAACGGGTGTGTCGAGCGCTACGCCTACTTCGGCACCGCGAACAACGATGAGTGCCTTTTGTCCAACGAGCAGAGCCGTCTCTCTGAACTCGGCCGCCACTACGCTGTGGACTAAGTCTTTTGATCCAGTCATTTACGCCGAGCATTGTCAGCAGCTGAATCTTTCAAATCGATATTTTTCTCGCTCCTGTTGAGCATTATCTATGTCCACGTATGGTCCTAGTGGTCCACTGTCGCGTCGCTCGCATCAAGTTACCGGGTTCCTGCGTCCATAGCTGCCCTTCTAGCTTGATGCAGCTTCGCAACTCGTCAGAAGACATTTTGCAGTTCTTGTTTTCGCAAGTATGTGTGTCTTGTTCAACGTGCATTGCCGGTTTCAGGTCACATGCATCTGCATATGCAGGCGACATAATCTCTGCGTCTGCACTACAGAGACAGGTGGCGGTGGCAAGTAGTGGCGGCTTATGACAACAGCAGTGAGCAGTGGGCACAACATCATTCATGTGTAGGCCTTAGTGTCGTTCAAACAACGCTTTCACTTTGTGCTCAATTTATTAGTGGTTTACCACGGTTCGCAGAAAGGCTCGGCGGGGTGACTGCATTGGGCAGCTCAATGCAACCACACACAGTGTTCTTCTGCGCCCCGACGCATTCTAATTCGAGGCATAATTAATATTTATAGCTTTATGCAAAAGACTTAAACCCTGTATTTGCGTCCCCATGCCGCTTTAGGGGTGGTGACTTAGTAACCAACCATGCCAACTTGAAAAGGCAAGTCCAGGGTAGGCGACGAGAGGATCCAAGAGCCCGCCCGCTTATACTGAGTCTTACGCATAGTCTGCTCACTGCGACACTTCTGCATATTCAACGCTTTTCACAGAGGCGAATATACATGCTGTGACAGCTACGAGCCTTGCCGGTTTGAAGTTTCCCAACAGCATAGTACTGACAGGGACATAATCCGCACTTTCGCCTTTGATCCACTGTGAGACAAGTAGGTCACATGGCGTAGTACAAATAACATCTGAAGAATCGCCATCTTCCAGCGCTTGCACAGCGACTCCCTTCGTAACCGTTTGCTAGTGTCTATCTAGACCCTTGCAGTCATAGCCCGTGCCCTGGGCGTTCGAGGACATGTGGTGTCGTACTACGAGGATGTTGTGCAACCCTCCCTCATGCAAAGACGGAAAACGAATATGGATACTGCATCAACTGATATGCTAAGAGGCAGCCGTACACGTCCAGAACTGGCACGCGTTCTTGGAGCTTTCTGAGAGGTTATGGTGGCGTTTGGATATCCTGTTTACATTTAGCAACCGACACTCCTCATCCTCTTGCGCTCTCTTCATGTCCCTCCATAATGTGTTTTCTTCAACGGAAGAAGCGCAAATAAAGCTAGCTGGGCTGTACCAAATCTGAGACGAGGCGGAGGGGGTGCGCATGGGGCTGGGGCTTACAGACGATAGTGCGGAAAAAAGGAGAGAAGATGCCACAATGGTATTGACCAATTTATGAGCCGTATTCGGGGGTTAAATGAGAAAAGAAAACGACAGTACTCATCGGCAGGCAAAGCAGACTCCATCCAGACTAGGACGAGTGCTATGCAACCCGAAAGAATGACAGCTATTCCGCATCGGCGCCGCCTCCTGAATCGGGATGAGAAGAACCCGGGACAAAGCGCAACGCCCATTCTGCAGCGAATCCACCACAAAATCCGGTAAAATCACGAACTTTTTGTGAACTATCACAATCGAGTCCATTTCGCCGCACCGGCTGTGAGCAGGGGTGCGCCCGGTGTGTGTGGCCTCTGCGACTAAATGGCATGTATTGACTGAATCACTGACCAGACGACGCACCACCACCAGGCCAGTTACAGTCATGTCCGATGCGCCTCGCCGGGAGAGCAATCCGCGGGAGAAGAGCGCGACTTTCTGGTTGGCCTGTTCTAAAGACCCATCTTGTCGCACTCCGCGCCCACGCAGATGGTTGTCTTTCAATTTATTGTATCTTATTTCTTTTTCGATAAATCCCCGGACGTCGCCGCTCCCCCTTCTCTCCCAAGGCGAACTGTGAGAGCATGATATTACTGTTGAGTCAAAGCCACGTTTAATGTGTAGATTTTAAGTCGTGAGAATCTCCTCCCTGCTTCTCACCTAGCAGCTGTCTGTCTTATGAGGACTACTTACTTTACTCGTCCCACGTTTGGTTTCTTGATACCTAGCTGTCAAATTTCAATTCTGGCCAATCTAAGCTCTGAACACAGCTTCTCCGAATCTAGCGTAGTCAACGGCGCGCCGTTGCGCTGGAGCATCCTGGGTCCAGTGCAGGGGGATCCAGGACCTTGTGAGTATAAAATATTCCCGAGCGACTTTGAGGCGCAAAGGAGTGAGCGCAGCGGCTGATATGCCCATTCTCTACTTAAGTCTCCGCGACAGCCGGCAGAACTGAATGTGCCCTACAAGCCATTTCGACCTCATATTCGACCCAAACGCGTAACGCTCTACCACAGACGCAAGGCAAAGTCATTAGTCTTTCCTTTGGAGTGCAGACTCATATCGGAGCTTTGATTCAGACGCGCGCCTCTTTGCCAAGACGCGTGGAAACCGGTGTTAAGCTGACGCTATCGCCTCACACATCGCAGCAGCCCTTGAAGTCACCTCCTCTATTGGTATCGGACTGCAGGACACTTTAAAGTTCCAAAGCTCCAGTGGGGGTATTGTGAACATCTCTACAACCAAATATGTCGGGGAAAGTGGCGCCAGAGCGGATGGCCCAGCTACGGCGTGGCTCCAAACTACGCCAACGTCTGCAGATGGAAATCGAAGAGGCGACGCAGAGCGTCTACAGCACAGAAGACAATATTCGACAAAACTACCAGCAGCTGTCCTACATACAGGCGTACGAGGTGGACGTGGTGAAGCGTCGCCGTGATATGGCCTACTGGCAGTCCAAGATCAATCAGCTCCAGGCGCAGATGACTACGCTTCAACACCGGCTGTCAGCAGCTGTTCAGGATCTCTGCGATTTCGAAGAAGCAACCGCAGAAATATCCGAGCGAGCCGGCCGCGAAGAGCAAACTTGAAAGTCATGGGACAGAGTCGGCCACTGCTCAACGAAGCAACGTTTGCAGTTGGCCAAGGCCTTCTAGCGAGGGTGTTTGACAGTCGACTTATGGTGCATCTGGTACGTTTCTTTGAATTTTCTTGCACATAGATATTGGAAGCATTGCTAGCACATCCTACTGACTTGAGGCAACGAAAGTCGAGTAGCGGGATAACGAGGGGCAATGCATAGATTTGGCAATTTTTCTTTGTCAATCGAGACAATAGAGGACATAAGGCCCAACAGTCGGAAAGCACGCGGAATAATAATTAAAGGGATTTTACTAAACTTTCCTAAGCGCCGATACGCGTAGCTTTGCCTTGGCCGTGGTTGCCGTCATTGATGTGGGGCTGGCGCAAGCTTCATGTCTCACGCTTCGTACAATCTTGACTCCATCAACACAGGTACGAAAGCCGCCTATACTCAACCCAAGAAGGATGCTACGAAATCCATAGACTCTTCATATGAGTATGTGTTAGGGTCTCGTCGGACGTCGACGTACCTGCGTGCTCCGTGACGTTGCAGTGCAAACCAGCCAAACCGAAGCAATCGCGTTCTCGCAAGCCCCAAGAAGCATGAGATGGGCGTACATCGCAATTACTTCGCTTGGGAAACAACATTAGGATAGCGCAAAGATGCCTTCTTCGCCTGAGCACTACGCGCCACTGTCGTCAGCGGAGCAGCATGATGACGGCACGCACCGCACGCGCTCCCAGTTCACGTATCGCCACCTGTCGCAGATGGCGGCCTACGTAGCGTCCAGTCCGCTGCGTGTCATTGCACACGTGGATCTAGATGCCTTTTACGCGCAGTGCGAGATGGTTCGACTGGGGCTGCCGGATGATCAGCCCCTGGCTGTACAGCAGTGGTGAGTCTTCTATGTAGCCCTGTAACCCCGCGCGGCCCATCGCACTACCGCTGGCTGTGTGCTGCTAACTCCATCACCAGGCAATCACTTATCGCCATCAACTATCCAGCGCGCAAGGGCGGAATCGGTAGTCGTCTAGGCTCCGTCGCCGACGCCAAAAAGGCGTGCCCGGATCTCATAGCGCAACATGTCGCGACGTGGCGCGAGGGCGACGACAAGTGGGCGTATCGTGACGATGCCGCCGCCAACATCGCCACGGATAAAGTGTCTCTTGACCCTTATCGGCTCGAGTCACGCAGAATCCTGGCCCTGATCAAGGCGCACCTCCCGCAGAATCTGCAACGTGTGGAAAAGGCTAGCGTCGACGAAGTCTTTCTCGACCTGTCAGCACAGGTGCACTCTATTCTCATCGAACGATTTCCCGAGCTTCAGCAGCCGCCGCCGTACAATGACCCGGCTGAACGGCTGCCTCTCCCCTCTATTTCAGCTCTGGACTGGCAAGCGGATGCTCTAATCGACCTGGACGAGGAGCGCGAGGGCGAGGATCCAGACTGGGACGACGTAGCGATTCTGATTGGGTCAGAAATTGTGCGAGGGGTAAGGGCCGAGATTCGCAAGCAGTTGCGGTATACCTGCTCGGGCGGTGTGGCGTGCAACAAGCTACTGAGCAAGCTTGGGTCCGGCTACAAGAAGCCCAACCGCCAGACAGTCGTACGCAACAGAGCGGTGGGCATCTTTCTGCACGATTTCAAGCTGACCAAGATTCGGAATCTGGGCGGGAAACTCGGAGAGCAAGTGGTCAACGTCTTTGGAACGGAGCTGGTCAAGGACCTTTTGCCCGTGCCGGTGGAACAGCTCAAAGCAAAAATGAGCGAGGAGACTGGCATCTGGCTCTACAACACGATACGCGGGATCGATACGAGTGAAGTCAATTCGAGAACGCAAATCAAGTCTATGCTATCTGCAAAGTCGTTTAGACCATACATCAACACGCATGATCAGGCCGTCAAATGGCTCCGCATTTTCGTGGGGGACATCTTCAACAGACTTGTGGAAGAAGGCGTGCTGGAGAATAAGCGTCGCCCGAAAACGGTGCATCTGAGTGCTCGGCACACGACACAGACTCGCAGCAAACAGATACCTATACCCCAGGGTAGACCGATTGACGATGCAATGCTTATGAACTTGGCCAAGGAATTGCTCTCACAGATTCTAGGCGACGGCAGCATATGGCCATGCAGCAACCTCAGCCTCACAGTCGGGGGATTTGAGGACGGCGTGAAGAACAACATGGGCATCGGAGCATTCCTGGTCAAGGGTGACGCAGCAATATCGCTCAAGGCTGCTGACCACGGCAACAACGAATCCACGTCTTCAGAACGACCGCATAAACGGGCTCGTGCAGATGAGGTGGGCATACAGAGATTCTTCGCCAAAGACCAGCGAGACAAGACGCCTAGCGCGGAAACAGATGCTACGGTGGCCCATGCGGACATACATGACGGTGACAGCGTTGTTTTTCAAAGTCATCACAAATCAGATGCAGAAGAAGAAGAAGAGGCAGAAGCCGACGCAGGCATACGCATCCAGCGCAGTCAACCCCAGCAAGCTAGCCTTTGCTGCGCTCGGTGCAACGCCTCATTCGAGATGCCGGAAGCACTACAAAGCCACATGGACTGGCATTTGGCCAAGGACATACAGGATGAAGAACGTGTCAAGCCAGTATTCGCCGAGAGGTCGCGGAACGGAAATGCAGTGCGTGGCACAAGCAGCAAGGGTCCCACTGGGCCGTCTTCCTCGCGACGCGGAGGACGTGGCGGCGGCAACAGCAGCAACAGTAGCAGACTTGAGCAGGGTCAAAGCAAGCTAAAATTTGGATAAACAACCCTGTCTCAACGGCGGCATGGCTAATTCGTCGAAAAGAAAGGAAAGTTCCGGCCAAAGTGATTGGGCTCGCATCCTGGCATCTGAGCGTTGAGCGACTGGCACCGTGAAGGGCATGACCCTTTCGTCGTCGTCGTATTATAGAAATGGCGTGGTTCGGCTGAGGGGACGTCTTTTATGCTGATACAAGCTACCCATAAAATTGCAACACTAGCATGGCCGATTTATCTGCAATGAGTCGTCGACATATATACATACTCTGGCGATCAAGTTGGACAGGCACGACAGGCTGGGAGTCGAGACTTGCCACGGTGTGGGTCGGCAAGGCATAGCGCATCTGGGACTAGCGGCATTGGCCGTTGGGTGGCAATTGGGCAGATGGCGTTGATACCCAACTACGTTAGAAGAAGCGGTCCGCTGGCGGCGCGAGCGGGAACCAGTCCAGGTGCCAGGCACCCGCTTGCACAATGTTGCTGTGTTTTGACCAACTAACGTTAGCGGGAAGCTAGAAAGAGCTGTTTGGTAAAGGGCAAGACTCGCTGCCGGCGAGCCACCAACGTCTTGATTGGTAGCGACGAGGCCCGGAAAAACTGCATCACCAACCTACGGTCGCTAATGTACGACGTGATGTCGCATGATGCTGAGGAGCTTGCAACAGTGTGAAGCCAAAGATTCGACGTGGGTTGCACGGGGTTGGAACGGCGGATAAGGTCCGGAACAACGATGCTGACCACAGAAGGCGCGGAGCGACCAGTCACAATTATCGGGGTGGGAAGAGTCGTGGACGCACAATATGCAAGTGTATCGGAAGCGTTTGTGCAAGAGCTGGCAGTTAGCATCTCCTAAAATCGATGCGTGCCCCAGGATGACGGCGTCGATAGCCAGAGGGTGCGCGCACCAGGACCCGGTTGCCTTGCAGGCTTGCAGGAAACCCACTGGCCAGTATTGAGATGAATGCACAAAATTCGTGGCAGTTGTAGACTCCTCCACAAAAGGCACCAAAGGAGTACGTCCACGTCGTCGGCCGTGTCTAGCTGCAGCAGACACGACGTGCAGGTAGGCCCCAGAGCAGCCCACCAGACGCAGGACTGGCGGCCCATAGTGTCGTCGGTGTCGGGTATGGAAGCTTTGAATATCGGGCGCCATGGGGCCATGGGTTCCACAGATAGATGGTGAATGGGCGACTAGAAACAAGAAGTTTGACGTTTTGATACCGTTTCGCATAATGACCCGGATTTTCCATGTTTCTCACGGCCATGTCTCGGCACGGGGCCGGTGAATGTTGAAATGGGTTGCGGGCGGGGGATGTTGGGGTCCTTGGGCCGCCATGATCACGGACTGCGCGTTGACAGAAAGAACGTACCTAGGTAATGAGTAAGATAGCGCCGCGCTGGCAGGAGGGGAACGGTGACTTGACGACGACACAAAGGCTGAATGAAAGTAGCGGCCGGCCGTTGATTGCTGAACACACTTGACTGGCTCCAGAGGGCGATGGCGAGCGACCATAGATTAAGTGGCAGATGGGCAACATGGGATTGTATCTGATAGCCCACCACCTCACCACCCACCAACCGGTTTGCTGGAGCCAGTGGGCGGAGGAGGAGAAAATCCGGGTGCATATTTCTTGATTCTTGTGCATGTTTGCTGCAGAAGATATCCTGTTTGCACTGACCGGTCAGCGGTACCTAGGTAGGTAGGCACGCACGGCACGGTAGGTACCTCTAGGCACCAGTAAGGCACATAGGCACATGGGTACGGAGCACTGGAAAGGCCGAGACGGAGAGAATGCCCAGGCGCACCTCCTGATGCCCCACCAAGTCTGCTGCCCGCTCTGCCAGTCACCGGTCAAACATGGCGCCTCCTCACATCATCCCAGGCCTGCCGGCGTAGTAAGTAAATGTTGGCCCAATTGCGCGCCCAAAGCATCTTGTGCCGCAGCTCGTCCACTCCCGACCCTCACTGCCTCGTCCTCGTCCCTGCTTTCGCACACCCATCTGCCCACCGCAAGCAGCCAGCACCATCCATCATCCGACTCTGTTTTGGCACCCAACCCAGAATCCAGCCGCCCAACTTGCGCAGCCCAGCCGTCCATCTAGCTTGCACGCCCAGTCCACCCGTCCACCCGTCCACCCGTCCACCTGTCCACCACCACGCCCATCCTCCACCAAAGCCCGCCAAACAGGTCAGCCCCCCTCCAACCCCTGGCCCCTCGCTCTGCCCGCTTCCTGTGACACTGACACGCACCAAAGAATTCTTTCAAGACCAGGCTTTATTATTCGTTGATCAACCATCTGCCCTTTTCATCCAGCCTATACCTTACCTCGCCACTCGCCCTTGACCCGCCACGAGCTCGACTTTTTTCGCCCCCCGCGGCCCCTGTCACTGCTTATATCTCGCTGCATATTAGACGCTGCCACGCCCGTTGTCTTCACCTCCGCCTGGCCACGTTCTTTCCTCCTTCGTCACCACCTCCCACGCACACATCTCTTCGCCATGTCACGACAACCCCGCAATACCAGCACGGCGACGCCTGCCTCAAGCACCCGCATGAACGAGTACTTTGTCCCTCGAGACGGCATCGATCGCGAAGTCATCTCCGCCGACATTTGCCGCTACCTGGGCAACGATGCCCTGGTGCGGCCCGGTCACTATGAGGTGCGCTCTTGTAGCCAGACCGTCCAGACTGCCAGCTTGACTAACGTTGCTCAGAACCCGCAAAGCGGACAGACTGTCCAGGGCTACTACATCACTGCCTACCGGAACCTGACAACCGTGAGCCGCGTCCAAACCCTGGCCATCGAGACTCCATCGCTAAATTTTGCTAGGCCATGATTGAAGACCTCAAAGCAGACTCTGCGCGTTGGGACAGCGAACGCCGCTCTCAAACATCGCGCAATACCCCTGGAGGTATCCAAGGCTCGCGAGATGGCCCAAACTATGCTGGGGCGCAATCTTCTAACTCACATGCAGTGCAGTATCGATACTCCGAGACGCACCAGTCCCGTCAGCATCATGGACCTACTGAGCATCCCCCCTTCCAGCAGCACCAGCAGCAGCAGCAGCAGGACCATTTCAACAACCGGGATTCTTTTGAGACTGCCAAATACCCAGGATCTGGTGCCCCAGGCTACACTGGTGCCACTGGCCACTTTCCCCAGCAGCAAACATATGCCCAGACCACACCCGGTCCTAGCTATGGCAACTACCAACAAGGTCCTCCTGGCGCGAATCCTGATCCCAGATATCCCAGCCCTGCCAACCAGCCTGGCCTGATGAACCCAGGATTCCAAGCTCCCCAAGAAGTTCCCTATGTGAATACTGGCGCCCACATGACGCCGCGCTACCCTCCCAACGATGGCTTTTCTGGACCTCGCGGGGGCTCCTCTGGACCTGGACCCCAGCAGGGCATGTATTCCACCTCTGGCCCTCCCCAGCAAGGCTACTCCCAGCACACTGGCGCACCCTACCAGTATTCAAACCAGGGACCTCACCCAGGGAGCGGCCAGCAGTATTCATCCTCTATTCAGCCTCAGGATCCTTTCTACGGCAGAGGTCAGTCGCGTACCAACGGCGAGTAGCTGCGTGCCACCTGAATTTGTCCTCTGACTTACTCTAGCCTCGCCTGCCGGCCCCCCTCCACAGCCTGGTTACGGAGCCCAAGGACAGCAGCAACAACAACAACAGCAACAGTATGAAGAGACCCCTCTCTCCCGAAGTTCCGCAGCCCCCTCAAGTCCCAAGCCGCCCTCTGGCACAAACAAGCGTCGTAATGACCAGGACAGTGACAGGAACTCTGTTGAGAGACACCACCGACCTCCTCCTCCTCGCCGCTAGAGCAACCTCACCGCTTTGCACGTCACTCATGGCTAACTAAGGCTCCAATACTGTGACTGCATTGTTCCTTGGATTTTTCAACCGGAACCCTCCGCTCTTTTTCTTTCATGTTGTCATCAACGACCCGCAACGGACTATAAACTGGAATATCTTCCGCGTACATATAACCTCCCTATGGACTATTGCCACGGACAAACCCACTCTGGACTAATCCTTGGACATTGCTTGCGCTTTCTTTGCTCTTTTGGCCTCTTCCACTTTATGGATAATGCTACCAATGCTGGATATACTCTTTGGTCCACGTTTCTTTGGATTTGCCCCCAACCTGGATATTATTGCCAAACCTGGCTCTGGATTATTGCCCTGTCATCTGGATGAAAATTCCAAGTTGATTAATGATTGGATTTACGTCGTGTTCTCATCAGCTATCCCTGGCGTTTTGGAAAAGGCTGGTGGATTTGGTGCAAGTTGATTTTGGGTTGACGATGCGAGCCTCCTGTCCGGCTGGACTTGGGCCAGTCAGAGAGTCGTCTGATGACGTCCTGGCCTGCCCTCTGCCACTCCCCGGAGAGGCATCTATATTTTGCTTAAAATGTCCAGATTCGGACAGCAGGGTAGGCATCGCCGCTTTGTATATATTCCCCATACGTTTTTATGGAATTTTGCACTTGTTTAACGCTACCAGAGTGTTGCGGATGTGATTTGTTTGCACTGATACCCATATCTCCACAAGCTACCAAGATGGACCTTGGCGCTTGCATATCGAGTTGAGCCGTCAAACATCATGATCCTGGACATGCACCTGGGTACGATTGCAGATGAAACAGATAACAGGTCCCCGGCTTGACAGTTTTCAGCTCTGCAACTATGGAAATACGGACGCCGCTCGTTTCTTCATTTCTTAGCCTGGAGCATTCAGTAGCTGTCCACTTGACCGACTGTCGATATCTGCCATGTTTTCATGAATCCCTGCGCACAGCAGCAATGCATCATTATAACAAGCACGACTACAGCATCGGCGTCTTGTACCTTGTGTGAAAACGAATCGACGGTTGCTATCTTATCTATCATCGACGGATGAGTTTGTTCTGCATAAAGTTGAATACATGTTTGGTGTCTGTTTTATTTGTGTATTAATATTGTCATAAACATGTCTAGACAAAGCAATAACCTGCCACATTCCCGACCGTGATGAGTGACAAAAAAGGACCCCAAAGCAACTCCCATTATTAAACACCAAAACATTAATTTCTCTGTAAAAGGCCACTGGACAAGGCCATCGCAATGACGGCCGCCACCCATTCCTGCGACGGCGAAGCCAAGGCCAGTGGCTCCAGAACATGATTTTTGCTGTACGGAGGAGGCGGCGCGTCGAGCGTGTACAGGAGAAAGCGGCAAGTCACGGCCTTGTTGCTGCGCAGCGGCGGCCTCTTTCTCTTCGACGCACTGCGCTTGGCCAGCAGCTCGAGGTGCGTCTGACGGCACGTGCTTATGAGGGCGTTCAGGTCATCGGCCGAAACGCTCCCCAGAAGGGTGCTCTCGCGCAGGCCACGCGTGCTTTCCGGTACGTTGCCGGGAGACTCCTTGAAGCAAAGAGTGCTGCCGCTGCGGCGGCGATGAGAGCCGGTGAGGTGCAAGTAGATACCGCGAGCGCGGGGACTGCTCTTTAGGATGTAAAGCTTGTGGCGGTCTTGGCTCGAGTCTTGCTCATTGTTGGCGCTGTAGTAGCGTGTGTGGAAGACGGGGAAGCGTGGCGCGGCGGTGGCGGTAGTGGCTGCTGGAGGGAGGCGGGCGTATGGCGGAGGAGGAGGAGGGGAGGAAAATGCGCAGCCCATGGAGGAGAGGAGAGCGCTGATGGGTGGAAGGGTAGGTCGCTGCGAGGGGGAGGGTGAGTGGAAGCGCGAGTATGGAGGCGGAGGAGGAGCAAGAGTCTCGTAAGCAGGCGGAGGGATTGAGTCGTAAGGGGGAGGAGGTAGGGCCTCGTATGCTGGAGGAGGAGGAGAAAGCGAATCGTATGAAGGAGGGGGGAGAGACTCGTAGGCCGGAGGCGAAGGAGGGAGCGACTCGTATGAAGGAGGGGGACAACGAGGACGAAGTGTGTTGTGTTGGAGATGTGTAACCTCGGCGCTGTTGGTGCCCTGGTAGTCGCTGGGACGGTAGAGCATGGCAACGTTTAGACACCTTGGCTCTCTGTTGGCTGCTGACATTTCGGTGCAGTAATGGTTGACGGACATGTTGTTTCGCGTCGTTTAGAGTTTGTAAGTGCTGTGTAGTCTGTACTTCTGTCGCCCTGGGTGTATGATGAAACGATGCCAGAGAATGCTGATGCTGATAATAATGAGAAAAAAAACAAACATCTCGACGAGATATTGAAAGGTTCTTATAGATGAAAATACATTGATTCTTCACATGGGTCAGAATTTGTAAGATATCCGAGAGTTGTCGTTGAGAATGGGGCGCGCCGAGGTGGTAGCTCCGGCAGGCAGCAGACATGTCGACGGCTATCGTCCAACCCTGGCGAAGAAAACTAAGAAAAGAAAACGTTGAATGTAAAAATTTCGATGCGAGGCAAGTCTAGGCTAGTTTGGGAAGTGGAAAGCGCTTCTCGCAGGGGCGGGCGTCGGAGAAAGCTGAGAGTCGGACCAAGCACCATGGCCGGGCGGAACGCACAGTGGAGGAGACATGGCGGCCTGCTAGGCACAAGCCTGTGGACAAGAGCTGCGATGAGCCACGGCTGAAAATGGGACGATGAGCCCGTGCTTTTTTCTGTCGGCTAGTATTGGTCCAGACGGCGGAAGAAGCCGCGAGAGAGTTGGGTGTTGGTGGTGGTGGTGGTGGTGGTGTGGCGGGCAGCAGGCGGCAAGTTCCCCGGCTTGGGATTTTTAGAAAATAGGGCAGGCAGCGGGAAGACAAACAAGGTTTTAAGAAACGGAGAGGAAGGGGGAGAATTAGTAAGATAGGGCCGAATTGAAGATTGATGCTTGGAAATCGTTGGCCGCTACGAGATGGACGCCGAATTCTCTTCTAGGTCACTGGGCAAGATTTTGGAGTGTTGGCACGCAACCGAGAAGCTTGTGGGCTTGAGCTTGTAGAGTCACATTGTACAAACTATCTTGATCTATTCAGACTCGATTATGGGTGATTTGAGTCTAAGTATCAAGCCGTTTGTTGCTTAGTTATTGTTCATAGCCACCAGATAGAGGCCGAACCCCTTCTTCTTCACTGGCGTTCATCTAGACAGCACATTACATCACGCATTAAAGAGGCAATCCATGCAGCACAGTAGTATTGAGACCTGCAGGATCGCCATGTTGCACCAGATGGCTGCCCTTCATCTCGAGGCCTCCACAAGGCCCGCCCTGTCAACCCATCGCAGAATGTCCAGCTCGGCTGTCGGCAGCAATGACCATGTCCATCGTCCGATGCGGCCCCAAAGATGTATCTCTGTACTTTTCGGGTGCCAAGGGGCTTAGCATCCGGCGCCGTTTAAACTCTAACGTAAAGACCTTTTTTTTATTTCTCGGTGCGGTTTATATTCCGCAGCCCATGACTCTTGCGTCTTTTGATGGCTGTCGCCAAGCAAAAAAAGGCCCGCAGGAGATGATTTCGGGAGGCAATCGGTATGGCTGCCTGGATGAATGAATGCATGAATAAATAGAATTTTTCTAAAACCCTTGATGCAGGCTCGAGGGAGGCTTGTTTGCTACATTGCTGCTAGATCAAGTGTGTGTTAGTTGGTCATCTAGTTGCCGGACGGCAAAGACTAGGCGCTTGCTGATACGCTTGCTAGGGCTGGTGACGATGAGCATGTGAATGTGTGCATGGCTACACTTTTTTTTTGTTAAAAAATTGTGGCTTGGCCTTTTTCTTTTTCTTTGCCTACAACAAGAATAGGAGCATGCATGTGATGACGGTAAACTTGCGCAAGAGGCCTTGTTGCGTGGGCATGCGGGCATGCGCTATACACGTAGTAGTGGGCTTGTGTATTGCGGCGCTCGGTGGTTGCGGGCGTATGGCAGCTGTGTCGCACGAGAGGTTCGGGACCGCGTCCTCATTTTCGATACATTGTAATCCCAATCCCAGAGTCACGTCTTGTCGTCACGCATCACGGCAATCATGTTGCTGGTGGCCATGGCAGTGGTGTCTGTGTGTTTGTGCATCTTGGTCCGGAGGCGAACTTTACCGTAGATTAGCCACAGCACAGAAATGTGGCGCGTAGCAATTGTGTGTTTGGCTCGGCTGCCTTGTAGCTCGTCACAGACAAATTGTTAGCAGCTGGACCCATGCTAGCAAGTGCCGTGCGGCTGGCTACCTAGGTCTGTCGAGCTCGTGTGCGGGAACCCAGTGTAATCTTTTGTGTAATTATGTGGTGGTAATGATTGTGACTCTGAATGTCCCTCTTCTGTGTTCAAGCCGCAAAGACGACAGGACCCCTGGAAAGCTGGGTGCGTGGGGTGGGCTGCTGTGGCTGCGTTGCCCTATGTACCTTTTGTATGGGCATACAGCGATGCAGGTACTTGGTCTGGGGTACAGGCGCAAGGGAGAGAGTGCCGACGCATAAATGCGAGCATCCGTGCTAAGACAGGCAGGATTAAGCTTGAATCTTGAGGATGGTGTTTATCATCATGTCAGTTTTTTTGGTTCTACCTGGGCCCCCCCTTCCTTATGCATAGGACTGCCTGAGTCTTCTGCAGTGACGTGCTGCAATATAGGTAGCACGGCTGGCGGGCTTCCCGTGGCTTCTCACATGGCCATGAATGAACGCTCGTAGCCGCTGTGGCTGGTGGTTTCAGGCGCTGTCGCCAGTCCTGCCCTAGGTTGTCACGGTTCCTGCGTCGTCCTTCTACCAACAGGCCATGGTCAGTACCCTCGATCGGGCAGTGTGAGAGGCGCATACCTCATCTCGTAATGTATTCCCCAAGCATATATATGTAAAGTCTGTTTTTTTTTCTCTTTTTCGTCTTTTCCATTATGTAGATTCGTTCCCAGCGGCCAGGCACCACTCCAGGCGGGACGCGTGCCTCGACACTGCGAGTCTCACGCTAGCGCCGGTCTGCTAGTGGCTCGCAAGGGCCGCTAGGGGGCTTCTAGGGGACCTGCGTCGCCCACCGCCCTTGTAAAAGCAGCCCCTCCATCCATCCATCCACCATCCATGCACCCACACAGCGGCAATCACAGAGGCACAGAGGCAAAGAGGGTACAAGGGTTGAAGTGCAAGCCAGTTGCCAGGTTCCTTTTAGGAAGGGTAGGACGAGAACAGCTGCGAACACCACCTCACTCACTCACTCCACGTTGCTTTTTTCTTCTTCGAATCCTCGTGGCCGACTGCCAGCTGCATTGCGACTCGCACCTCTGTTGATCGTCTCCATCCCATTATTTTTTGTTCTCGTCTTGTTTCCCATCTTGTTATTATGCTGGTCCTTTCGATGCCCCGCCGCCATTAAAACAGGACTTTTTTTTTTCTGCCCGCCAAAAAACCTTTGGGCCAGAAGCCAGCCCACTTTCCTTCCGCCCACCATCGCCGCCCCTCTACTCCAGAGAGACGCAACACAAAGCCAGGCCCTCTCCTCCAACCTACAAATCACCAGAACCCCTCCAGCAGGAGTCGCCAGTTCCAACATTGTCCACGCCCTCAAGACTCTCGTCGCCATGGACACTGCCGCCATCAGGGGCTTGCTCGCCGCGAGTCTGCTTCCCGATGCGGACAACCGACGCCGTGCTGAGCTTCAACTCAAGCAGGTAGGCCAACCCTTTTTCTGCCCTTTTTCGCCCTATCTGTTGCCCTTGACCGTCTTCTCTTTTTTGGCGTTGATATTTTTTGGACTGCCGCCCCCCACGATGCGCCCCTCGACGCAGGCCAACCACAACAATGGCCAGCTTGCGCGGCCTCTTTTCCTCGAGTCCTGCCGAAAGCCTCGAATCTATCGCTAGTTGGAACAAAAAAAAAGTCGCCTTGCTAATGTCATTCCGTTTAGGTCGAAGAAGAGCTTGGCTTTCTCGTCTGCCTTCTCGACATCCTCGAGGCTGAACAAGACGCCAGTGTTCGCCTAGCCAGTATGTCTTGCCTGCTATGCCCTCGATTCGTATCTTTGCCCGTCGTCTCACACATTTTCAGCAATCATCTACCTCAAGAACCGCGTCAATCGATCATGGTACACCACCGAACCCGTCGCCGCCGGCAAATTGATACCCGATGAGGAAAAGAGTCGCATTCGAGACCGCCTTGTCCCCCTGCTCGCCAACTCCGACCCCCTCGTTCGCCAGCAGCTTATTCCCGTCATCCAACGCGTCCTCCAGGCCGATTTTCCCAGTCGATGGCCCAACTTTATGGGCTTCACCTCGGAGCTGCTCAACACCAACAACCCGTCCTCTGTTTTGGCCGGCCTGCAATGTCTGCTCGCCATCTGCCGTGCTTTCCGCTTCAAGGCTAGCAACAGCGATGACCGACAGCACTTTGACAGCATTGTCGAGGCCAGTTTCCCCCGTCTGCTGGCCATCTGCAACGAGCTGGTCAACCAGGAAAGCGACGAGGCCGGTGAGATGCTTCATCTGGCTCTCAAAACCTACAAGCACGCGACATGGGTATGCACTTCTTCGACCTGGCACATTTTGTCCAAATTCCTGACCTCATTCTAGCTTGAACTCGCGCCCGCTCTTCGCGTCCCCGAAACCAACATTGCCTGGTGCACCGTCTTTCTCCAGACCGTCGCAAAGGCTGCCCCGGCCAACGCCATGCGGGATGACCCGACCGATCGCGAAACCCACCACTGGTGGAAAGCCAAGAAATGGGCCTACTTCAACCTGAACCGCCTCTTTATTAGGTACGCCATAATCGCTTTTCGTTTTGCACCCTCTGCTAACTCCCTCAGACATGGAAACCCCACTGTGCCTGGCAAGGAGGCCGATGCCATGGCGTTCGCTAAGAACTTCATCGCCAACATTGCGCCCGAGATCCTCAAGCACTACCTACACGAGATCGAGAAATGGGTCGCCAAGACTTCGTGGCTCAGCCGGCCCTGCCTTTCATACACTCTCATCTTTCTCGACGAGGCTGTTGGTCCCAAAGAGATGTGGCCACACCTTAAGCCGCACCTGACCAACCTTGTCACCCACTTTGTCTTCCCTGTGCTCTGCCTGACCGAGGACGATCTCGAGAAATTCGAAGACGAACCCGAGGAGTACCTCCACCGCAAGCTCACATACTTTGAGGAGGCTTCCGCCCCCGACGTGGCCGCCACCAACTTCCTCGTCAACCTCACCAAGCAGCGTCGCAAGGAGACATTCGAGATTCTCAAGTTTGTCAACGCCGTCGTTAACGAATACGAGGAAGCCACCCCCGAGACCAAGAACCACGTCGCCAAGGAGGGTGCTCTCCGCATGATTGGCACTCTGGCCCCTGTCATTCTCGGCAAGAAGAGCCCTATCGCCGACCAGATCGAATACTTTCTCGTCCGATACGTCTTCCCCGACTTCAAGAGCCCTCAGGGCTACCTCCGTGCCCGTGCTTGCGACACGATTGAGAAGTTTGAGCAGCTCGACTTTCAGGACCAGAACAACCTGCTCACCATCTACCGCCACATTCTTGATGGCATGGCTGACGAAGCTCTTCCTGTCCGCATCACCGCTGCTCTCGCCCTGCAGCCTCTCATCCGTCACGACGTCATCCGCCAGCACATGAAACAGAGCATTCCTACCATCATGCAGCAGCTCCTGAAGCTCGCAAACGAGGCTGATATCGACGCTCTCGCCAACGTCATGGAAGACTTTGTCGAGGTTTTTGCCACCGAGCTCACTCCTTTCGCTGTCGCCTTGTGTGAACAGCTCCGCGACACATATCTGCGTATTGTTCGCGAGCTCCTGGAGAAGGAGAGCAAGGCCGGCGAGGACGACGAACTATACATTGCTTACGACGACAAGAGCATCACTGCTCTCGGTGTCCTACAGACCATCGGTACCCTGGTTCTCACTCTTGAGAGCACTCCCGATGTGCTTCTTCATATTGAAGCTGTCCTCATGCCTGTCATCAAGGTTACGCTTGAGAACAAGCTCTATGGTAGGTGCCATTGCTAACGATTTGCGAGGCTAGGCTAACTTGGGATAGATCTCTATAACGAAGCGTTCGAAATCATCGACAGCTGCACCTTTACTGCCAAGGCCATCTCACCCAACATGTGGCAAGCTTTCGAGCTGATTCATACGACTTTCAAGTCCGGCGCTGAGTTCTACCTCGAGGATATGCTACCCGCCCTCGACAACTTTGTGCAGTATGGCTCTCCCCAACTGGTTCAGAAGCCGGAATATGTCCAAGCTCTCTATGAGATGGTTTCGGACATGTTCTCGGATCCTCGCCAGGGTGGAGTCGAGAGAATATGCGCCTGCAAGCTGGCTGAGGCTCTCATGCTTAGTCTACGTGGAAGTATCGATCAGTATGTCGAGGGCTTCATCTCGATGGCCATGACTGTCCTGTCTGCTCAACCCGACGTCAAGCCCAAGAGCTACAAGATTTATCTGGTAGAGATGGTCATCAACGCTATTCATTACAACCCCCTTTTGAGTCTTCAGATTCTGGAGACCAAGGGGTGGACGAATCGCTTCTTCAGCCTGTGGTTCGGTAGCATGTCTTCCTTTAGCCGTGTCCACGACAAGAAGCTATGCATTGTCGCCATTTCTGCGCTGCTTAACCTCAACCACGAACAGGTTCCCCAGAGCGTTTCTGTTGGCTGGCCGCGTCTGCTCCAGGGCATTACTGAGCTTTTCCGCACTCTTCCGGCCGCCCTTAAGAGTAAGTGACGTGCGATGCGTCGACTAATAGCTGTACTAACTTACTGCAGACCGCGAGGAAGCCCTCCGTGACGACCCTTACTTCTCCAGCAATTATACTTACGAAGACGACGACGACGAGTGGGACGATGACGAGTCCAAGTGGGGGGCTGAGGAGGAGGAGGAGCCTGTTGTCGAGGAAGAGACAGCTGAAGCCAAGGAGGAGAGCAATGCCTACCTGGAATTCTTGCACGGCGAGGTATGAAGCGAGCGCGTTGGACAAATTGTCATGCATCAACTAACAGTTTTAGGCCCAGAAGTTCAGCCGCGCCATTGATGATGATGAGGAGGATGAATTGAGAGAGGATAGCGTTCTCTTAGAATCACCCCTCGACAAAGTTGAGCCTTACCAGCTCTTCAGTGGTACACTTCTGAGTAAGTCAATCGAGAAGCCACCCTGCAGCCCCTGCTAATTGACACAGAAATGCAACAAGAGCAGCCCCAGTTCTATAGCAGCTTGGCTGGTCATTTGTCACCAGAGGAGCAGAATGTGCTGCAGAGCATTGTCGCCAAGGCCGAAGCCATTGCCGCGCAGCAAGCACAGCAGCCAGCCAATGGCGGCGCCAACTAGGCGCGTCACGCATATTTAAATACAGCGATAAATTCCGGATGACCTGGCGCAATGTTGTGCCGCGATAAGCCACGGCGATAAGTACAAGAACAAGTGGATGGATAGCATTAAGATACCTAAGACCGGCGAGGATTTATGGGTGTTTGGGAAACAACGGTTCGACCACGTGGGAAACCAGGACTTTATATATAGTAGGTAGTGTCAATGGGCGGATGACAATGGTTTCATAGTGGTGCCAGGGTACGAATGTCTGCGTGTGGAAGCGCATTTTCTAGAAGTTGCAAGCAAAAAAGAATAAGAAAGAAAAATAATAACTTTTATTTGTTTCAGCCGTCTTTTGTCATTATTGTGCCGTGCTTTGGCCGACGCCGCTCTATCAGAGCTCATCTTGGAGTGTCTAGTCATTACTTTGGTGATTCAAATGCTAGACAAGGATAACCGAGCCATGCCAGCGTTCAAAACTGTGTCCTACTGTGCCCTCGCCCAGACATCCCTCCAAACGAGAATCGTGCTCACGGTCATGAGGCAGCCAATCGTCACGTCGTCGAGCACGACCCAGCCGATAAAGGACGCGGGCAGGGTCAGATCAAGCGCGTCAATCACGAGGCGCCTCAGTGGCGGCGGCGGCGGGCTCTGCAGGGCTTGCTTCTTGCCGCTCTTGGGGGACCTGACGGGACCGGAGAAGGTTCCGGCGCGCTGGACGAAGGTGCGGATGATGGAGGCGAGGATGGCGTAGAACCAGAACTTGTTGGCTTCCACGAGGACGGGGGTGTACCAGGGCACGACGTGGATCTTCATATCGTGGAGCTAAATTGCAACACGGGTCAGATGGGGAATCAATTCATAACAAAACATGGGTCAGGGCAGAGCAGAAGAGTGAAGAGTACCATGGTCAGGTTCTCGAGGGCAAAGTAGACGAGCAGACAGCTCCATTCCACCAAATCGAGCGACTTGTACGCCAGCGAGGCGTATTCTCTGCCAACAGTGTCGAGCACATTCTGGACACAGTCAAACAAGACGAAAAATCTTAGATACCGTCTGGCTGTTTCCCGCCTCTCTTGTTAATGTCTAGCTGATGGGTTGTGTATAAGAGGTTGGCGTACCGAGGTTCAGCTGCCAAGACGCAATGACGCTCCTTGTCGCGACGAGCTCGTGGCGGGACGCTTGAGCGGAGATGATGACGAGGCCGTGGATAAGACGCAGAAAGAGGTCAAGACCGGCGGTCGTGCTGAGAAACTTGCAGGTCTGCCGCAGGAGAGATTGTGGTGGTGGTGATGACGGCGCCGTGGCGGTCTGCGCGAGGAGGATGGGCGGCGTCGGAGGTGGTGGGCTGCTCCTCTGCGTCTTGGCTTTGGATTTTGACTTGGCCATTGCTTTTTTTGGCAAGTTGACTGAGATGTACGGCAGAAATTAGGACATGCCTCGGGAAGATTAGGAGGGGTATGAGAGAGACGACGCGCGGTGTTTGTGCTGTAGATGTATGCGAGGGAAATGTCAAGGTCGGTGTACCTGCATTGCATGGGAAGCCCGCGCGGGTCCCGAGGACCGGGGCTAGTGCTGTAGCTATACGGAAATATCACTGGGGGGAGACAATGACACGATCCGGAGCAGACGACAATTACAAACGCGAGAAGCACAATCAAAAAAACAGCCTCCAGTTTGATTTAGTCCCACTCGTACGCTTTTCGCCCGCATGTTGTCCACTGGCATGGCGGGCGGTGATGCTTGACGTAGCTTACACGGTCATGGTTGTCGATGTCAAGAGAAAGCCACAGTAAAAAAAATAGTTGCGAATCAGACACACAGCAAAAGTATGCAGCGACACATGCTAGAGAAAGAACAGCGGGATCACGGATTTTATCACGCGCAAAGAGACACAGGCTGTACAGGAAGGGCACTCAGTCCGTCGGTCGACGGGTGGTGCAGTCCCAGGCAAGACGAGCGCCAGCAGCCGCTCAGTAATTACGGAAAAGGCAACTACTAACGGGAAACAGAAAACAGGAAAAGTCCTAATTCGATGCATCCTTCGTCCCAAATTCCATATCTGGCGCGTTTTGCGTCACCACCTCCTGTTGATTGGCCTGGACGAGAAAGCCCGGAGATGGCCGCCGCACGCCGAGATCCCAAAAACCGGGCACGGCGTACATGCATGGCCCGTCTCGCCCACGTTCCTAGATCTAGATCAGATTTTCCACAAACCAAATCTACATCCTGTTCATCTTCGATAAATTTATGCACATGGTATTCTCGACGACACTGTCCAAGACGATAAGCTCCTCGCGACCGGAGCTCTCCGCCTGTGTACCAATCGGGTGGGGCACGTGAACCATTTGGGCGGGCCGTTGAACTGCCCTTCTATTGATTGAGTCAGGCCTCTTCAACAAAACAATACTCGCTCGTCTCTTCACATCTTTGCTCCATTGTCCACAAGTCTGATACACTCTCTCATTGACACACAATAGACGTTGTCGCTGGTCGCTATATAAGCTCAAAGCCGCCTGCAGATCTCCTTGGATTTCTGCAAACGCCCAACCCCGCCTAGATCGATCTCATCTCAACCATCAGCACACCGTCGGTGAGCCAGAGGAGCAATGACGACCCGATACCGCGTGGAATGTAAGTAACATATCCGAGGACTGCCTCAATTTCTCATCATTATCGCTGCCGTCTGTCTTGCGCTCCAGCAACATGCTGTCCTGCTCAGCTCGCTAACCGCTTCCCAGATGCGCTCAAGACGCACCGCCGAGACCAATTCATCGAATGGGTCAAGGGTCTCCTCGCTGTGCCATTTGTTCTCTACTCTCAGCCCACGGGAATTGTCGGAGATGGCACCAGCATCGCCAAGATGTCGGAGGAGGCTCATCGCCGCTACGCCGAAATCATGCACGACGTGGAAATGATGATTGATGACCACAGTAAGCAAGCCACGCAAGAGGGCCGGCCGAGATAGCGCTAATGTCTCGACAGTCGCCCGTCAAAACCAAGACTCCCGGATACCGTCCAAACTAGGAATGCTGGTCCCGACAGCTGGGCCATTCTTCACCAGGCTTCCGCTAGAGGCGGCCTTCAAGTACCAGGACCGCAAACGCTACATTTCGTGCCGCCGATACGTGGCGCCCTCGTTCAACGACGTCCGCCTCGTCCTCAACTCGGCCCAAATCATGGCTGTTACCAATGGCACCCTGCAGCTGGCCACCTTTGACGGTGACGTGACGCTGTACGAAGATGGTCAGAACCTGGAGCCCAGCAGCCCCATTGTGCCTCGCCTCATGCGTAAGCTTCCTCGTACACGACGGCATTCAAAAAGTTACCAGGGCTAACCAGAACTGCACAGACCTCTTGCGCAACAATATCAAAATTGGCATCGTCACCGCCGCTGGCTACACGACGGCCGACGGCTACTACGGGCGCCTGCACGGGCTGCTCGAGACGATTGCCGCGTCGACGGAGCTGGACCCCGTGCAGAAGCAGAACCTCGTCATCATGGGCGGCGAGGCCAACTACCTTTTTGAGTACTCGCAGTCGTCGCCGCACCGGCTCGCGCCCGTCCCGCGCTCGCAGTGGCTGACGCCCGAGATGGCCGGCTGGTCCGAGTCGGACATTGCCGCGCTGCTCGACGTCGCCGAGACGGCCCTGCGCGACTGCATCCGCTCCATGAACCTGCCAGCGCGCCTCATCCGCAAGGACCGCGCCGTCGGCATCATCCCGGACCCGCCGCACGTGCAGATTGCGCGCGAGAGCCTCGAGGAGACGGTCCTGGTCGTCCAGCGCATCCTCGAGCTCGGCAGCCTGGGCCTCCGCGAGCAGGCCGCCGCGGCGGCCAGCAAGATTGGCGGCGGCGCGGGCGCGGCCGTGTCGCCGTCCGACAAGCGAGGCGTGCCGTTTTGCGCCTTCAACGGCGGCCGCGACGTCTTTGTCGACATTGGCGACAAGTCGTGGGGCGTGGCCGTGTGCCAGCAGTGGTTCGGCCGCCGCCACCACGGCGACGTCGACGCGACGGGCGCGTCGGCGGCGGCGGCGAGCACCGCTATCAAGGGCGAGAACACGCTGCACGTGGGCGACCAGTTCCTCAGCGCTGGCAGCAACGACTTCAAGGCGCGCAGCGTGGGCACGACGGCGTGGATCGCGAGCCCGTCCGAGACGGTCGAGCTGCTGGACGAGCTGGCGGATCTGACGCAGAAGAAGCTTGCGTAGCTTATTGTAGAACGGGGGGTTTTTAAGAGGTACGAGAATGCAGGTGTCATGTTCATAACGAGTTTCAACATTAGCATACAACTTTCAACATGTAATATACAACAAGTCGCATTTGCAGCCCGTCCGATGTTTCCAAACTTTGTGAATGATTCCTGACACCTCTCACTCAGATATTGACTGATGGTAGGCGGCTTGTCTGCAACGATGATCCCTTCCTCGCGATAGCTCCGGCCAGCGTTCCTCCCTCCTCATGTCGATTTCTCGCCGATTGAGTTGGTCGATGACGGCATCGGCAATTCAATGGAACGTGCACCGTGGCCTCCCGCACCCGGGCCACCGCCAACACCGCCGGAGGGCAACTTCTCTCGCGGCGCCGTCGTCTGGGTCTTGCGGTCCTTGCTGGGGTCAATCGGCCTCTCGGTGCCGCCGGCTGCGCCTGTAGCCCCGATGCCCGCTCCAGACAGGCCCATGTCTCGCTTGTCGCGGGCCTTGTTGTCCGGCATTTTGCCGTTGTTTTTGGAGGAGGAGGAGGTGGTGGCGGGACGAGTCGGGGCGCTCAAGGCGTAGTATGCGGCGCCAAGGGCACCGGCGCCGGCTACCGCCATCATGACGGTCTTGTTGGCTGCCATGTTTTTTTCTGCTTTCTTTACTGGCGGAATTTAGAAGAATGGCAATTTGAAAAGGTATGAAAATCACAACAGTAAAGCGTCGAGGCCAGCTCGGGCTTTAATATAGAGCTCATCATCTCGGGCAGATCGCAGCGAATCAATGACGCGCCAATACTGAGCCGGTCATCGTCCGCGAAACCTGACGCACTCGATGCAACACAAAAAAAGAATACAAGTGCGGAAAAAACATGTCCGGCAGGCGCCTGCAAAACGGTTTCGTCAGGAACGCCGCTTGCCGCTATTAAAGTCACTGACGCAGCGCTGACATAACCATCCGAGATCGCCCAAGCAAGCGACAGGCCGAAAACTTTATTATGGAAACAACCCGGAAAAGTGACGTTGTTCTATTTTCTTACTTTTGTTGCTAGCGTTTTTCCCTATTCTCTTTTCTTCCTTTTAGCCATTTTCGACATCAAATGAGCTTGCATCATGTCTTTGGTGCAGCATTTGATCCCAGAAGATGAATTCGAGCCCGATTGGCCGGATTCGGACGACAGCAGCTGCATCGCCGCCGCCGATCAGCTGGCCCAGGTCGGCGGTTCGTGGCGGCGCATGAGCTTTGATGCGTTTGCGCCAGTGCGGCCGAACTTCGACCTGACAGAGGACAAGCCGCACCGCGAGGCTGCCTATAAAGCGTCGACTCTGCGAAGAATCAGTCGGTGACCCCTGCGAGGAATCGTTCGCTCGCAAAGGACAGTTTGGCTAACACCAGAGGGGAACAGTCCAAGTCGCACTCGCAGTCAGCTTTTGCTTTCTGGCATCCGGCATCGTGTTTGGCTTTGCGTCCATCAAGCCAATTCTCGTATTCGAAGGCGTCTACAGCGAACATTGCAAGCATGGCGGGAGAGGCAAGGACGGGAGCAGCAGCAGCAGCAGCGGGCCGCCGTGCGCGGAGCAGGAGATACGGCTGAACCTACTCTTCATCGTGGCGTCGGTGACGACCAACACGTCCAGCCTCTTTGCGGGGTACACGCTGGACAGGTTCGGGCGGCGGTGGTGCGCGACGGTGGCGGCGGGCTTCCTGGCGGTGGGCGCGCTGATGATGGCGTCGCATGGGAGGGTCTACAAGCTGGACGGGTACCTGCCGGGCTTCTTCTTCCTGAGCCTGGGCGGGACGTTTCTCTTTCTCCCTAGCTTCCAGTTATCCAATGCATTTCCAAAGTACGCAGGGCTGGTTGTGGCCCTGATAACCTGCGCGTTTGACGCCTCGTCTGCCGTCTTCTTCCTCTACCGCCTCGCCTGGGATGCCGCGCACGGCATGACGATTGCTAAATTCTTTCTAGCCTACCTGTGCGTCCCGGCCGCCATTGTGCTCGCCGAGTGGACCGTCATGCCCAAGCAGCGCTACCACACCCTGCCCGAGCTCGAGTGCAAGATGGTCAAGGTCCAGGAGGAGCTCGCCGCCGTGTGCGACTCGGACTCGGAGGACGACACCATTTCAGACACGCACTCGCTGCTGCGCGTGCGCAGCCGCGCCGAGCAGAGACGCGACAAGCTGGACCGCATCCAGGAGCTTGCGGGCGACGCCGGCGAGCGCCAGGACCGGATGCTGCAGCAGCAGCAGCAGAGCGACGCCGGCATCTGGGGCCGGCTGCACGGCCAGCCGGTCAAGGCGCAGATGAGGACGCCATTCTTTGCGCTCCTGCTCTCCGTCACGGCGTTTCAGATGCTGCGCATGAACTTCTTCATCGCCACCATCGGGTCGCAGTACCGGCACATGGTCGGCCGGGACGGCGAGGCGGCCATTGCCAGCTTCTTCAACGCCGCGCTGCCCATCGGCGGCGTGGCGGCGACGCCGCTCATTGCCCTGCTGCTCAACAGCTGCAGCGTCGCCACGGTGCTGAGCGTCATGACGGCGTACGTGGCGGTCATGGGCGTCTTCAACTGCTTCTCGTCCGTGCCGGCCGGCATTGCGACGGTGGTCATCTTTGTGACGTTTCGGCCGTTTTACTACTCTGCTGTTTCGTGAGTGACGAAATACTCCTGGGTTTGTCATGGATCTGCGTCGGCTAACTGTGAATCAGGTATACGGCATCCAAGATCTTTGGCTTTGCCACTTTTGGTCGAGTGTACGGCACCGTCATTTGCGCGTCGGGCGTCTTCAACCTGGTCCAGCCCGCGGTGGAAAGCTGGCTGAGCGTGCAGCTGCGAGGGAACCCGCTGGTGCTCAACATTGCCTTTGGTGTCGTTGGCACCGTCCTGGCTGCCATGTTTACGGGCTACGTGCAATGGCAGAGCCGAGAGAGCAGCAAGAGACATGTGCACATTGGTGCGCACAACGGCGGGACGGCATATGGTACAGTAACTTCGTGAGTCACAGAACTACTACAATAGAGCGTTGTTGAAATATAGATCTTATTATTGATATTATGCTCACATTCCGATGGATGAAGACTTGAATGCGGTACGGACATAGCATATCATGCCGACCAGCGCTAATTCACCAAAGCGACATCACATTATCCGGACAGTGGAAACTGCATCGTCTCATTGCAGTTTTCATCCAAAACGGGTGATAATTCAAATTGTACAATACGCAAAAGACTCGGCAAATTTTCACGAGCTTTCGTTGCCGCTTGAGCCATTTCGATCGTGGCCAATCCGACATGCGCGGCGCCCCCTCCCCAAGAATCCTTTTTCATCTCTGCGACTTTGTGGCATCCTGATACCGCAGCAGCACTGCGTGCATCAGCTCCATGCCCACAAAGTCATTCTCAAACTCGGACGACACGGCGCCGTCCGGGACCGGCCCGCGCTTCTTGGGCAGGCCGCCGCCCCTCGCCGCGCACGAGTCAAAGTCGACGAGGACGAGCGCGGGCCCGTGGTTAACAAACATGACATTGTCGACGGTGACGTCGTTGTGGACGAGCTGCAGGCCGTGGAGGTGGGCGACGGCGGCGCGGAGCTGCGCCATGGTGCGCGCGGCGTCGACGGGCGCGCCGCGGCGCATGCGCTCGCCCAGCGTCTCGAGGTAGCGGTCGAAGCAGAGGCCCGTGACCTCGCCGCGGGCGCCGACGGCGCAGCCGTGGAAGCGCGCGAGGTTGGGGTGCGGGCTGGCCCGCAGCCGCTGCCCGATGCGCGCCTCGTGCAGCGCGTACTGGCCGAGCGTCGGCGAGCCGTCGTAGTCGGCGAGGCGCACGCGCTTGATAAAGATGCTGCTAGGCTTTCCGCCGTCTCCCGTCGCCGGCGGCTCCGGACACACGCAGAGTCCGGCCTCTAGCGGCGGCCACAGGTTGCTCTTTTCAATCTCTTGCAGGATGCAGGCCGACACGGGCGGGAGGTCGGCGCGCGAGGCGTACCGCCCGGCGACGCGGGCGTCCCAGAACTCGCCCCTGTGCCAGTACATGACGTGCGTGTAGAGGAACATGCGCACGCCGCCAATCTCCCCCCACCGTTCCTTCATCGAGTAAAACTCCCACTCCGATTCCATTCTTCACTCGTGTCTGTTTCGGGCCGTGAATGAGGGATCGGCGTGAGCAATGTCTCTTCATGAAGAGTGTGACAAGAGACGAGAAGGAGGAGGAGGAGGGGTTTGTCTCTTTTTTTTTCTTTCGTGTGGTTTGTCCTTGTGCGTCGTCACTTTGTACCATGTACGACCTTTTGTGATGGTATGCGGTGGCGTAAAGAGCTTGTCCCTTTTCCGATGTGCAGGCAAGGACAAGGGCCTATATTTTGCTTTTTCAGACGTGATCCCGATGGTGTCTTGCGGCACCGGGCCATTTGGGCCGCCTGCCGTGCAGCAGCAACCATCTTCATCTTCTTTCAAGCGATGAGACAGGGCGGCGAGACAGAGACACGGGATGTACAAGTCATGATTCAAGAGTGTAGTAATGAGTGTATTCAACGAGGCCATATCTCCAACGCCGATCGTTGTTGACTGGGTCCGGAGCGATCGGGCGCGTTGCCGGCCCGAAAAAAAAAAGTAAATTCAGACCAATGCAAGACATACAATGACAAAGCTTCCTGTGCTTTGATAAAAGGACGAGAAAATAATGGAAAAGGCCCTTGCGCAAAGAAAAATTAGCGATATCCTTGCACCGTCGCCACCGGGGCAGGCTTGGCAGGTCCCATGTACTGCACAGGACTCGGTGCGTAGAGAGGCGGCGGTGCGGCTGAGACGGGAGGAGGAGGATAAGCAAGAGGCGCAAACTGTGGCTGCTCGGCGTCGTTGATGGCGGCAGCCTTGTTTTTTCTGTGCTTGAGGTAGAGGCCGCCGAGGACCGCAATGGCGACGACAAAGATGATGGGGATGATGATGAGCTTGATCGCTCCGCCGATGAGACCCATTGTGTATGCGGGGACGCACTAGGAAAGAGCGCCAATATTGTCTGATATATATTGTGGTGTGCAACAGAGCAATCTTGTATAACAGTGTGTTGTGATGTTTGACGTTCAGAACTCGAATTCGAGACGGACTGTTCGTGTTATATCCTCTTCTCGGACACCAATGCTGCGAGAGCCGGACGGACAATGGTATTTGCATTGTTTTGCAACAAGTCGTCTTTTCAGATGTATTCCGTGGTGATAGGTCCCGCCCCCTGCATCGTGGCGGCATAGGGTCGCAGCCGGCGCCTCGAGGGAGGTTGTCGCTGGCTCGATATAATGTGCACAGCCTCACAGCCACAACACTCGTTCGGCAACGCAGAGCCGAACCGTTGCAGCGAGGCATCTCTACCCGATGGTCGTGTCGAAGAGGTGCTGCATTTACAATGGTCAAGGGGCGTTTACTGGTCCAAAACCCCTGTCCGGCTTACCCTGCGCCGAGAAGCCAGCGAGCATCTGAACTGGACTCGTCCAACCAGAAAGTTGGAAGTAGAAATCCAGTTGTTCATGAATTTTTGGCCAACGAGAGATTCAACACGCGCCAACCTGCATACTTTGTCTCCATGTCATTGTGATTACATGGCGATGCGACTCCTAAAGGTCAGTCCAGAACACGGGATTTCAGAATTTGGGCACGTTCTCCAAGTCTCACATGATTAATATCAAGTAGTTGCCCGTTTACTCATTCATCGACATATCATATTATGCTCTCAATTGCACGGCGCTTACAACGGTCATCCCACCGTGCATCCCCACCTGCACAGCCCCCGTTGGGAGTCGGCATTACGTGCCGGTAAACTGCGCAGCGAACCGCGGATGGGAATTTTGTAATTAAAATTGAAAGAAAAAACAAGGAAGCCAGGTTAAGCAATATGGGTCTGTGTTATCTCTTCGTAAGCGAGATCCAAAAAAAAAAACTCGTAAAATGGCCAGCCGCTGTTTGAGGACTTCTTAGAAGCTTCGCCGCCTACTTGACTATGATTGCTTCGATACTGTAGCCCACAAGTTGCCTCTCCAGAGTAATGCCGGCATTGTGCTTTTGAAACATATCAGCTCTTTGCCAGCCTTGCTCCAGACCAGGGTGTCTTTGAACTATGTCCATCAGAGTCTCTGACATTTGCTTGCTCAAGCCGACCTCTGACGAGGCTGAGCAAATGGATTGTGATTATGGATGCTTCACATGGCTTAAAAGTATTCTCGCAGTCAGATTCAGGTTTGCCGTCTTTGTTGCGGAGCGGTGAGGTAGAGGTGATGCGAAAGAAGCAGTCAAAGTCTTCAAGGGCGTCTGCTTCTCTCTGGCCCGGAGGTGTGGCTCGAACGCGACACCATGGCCAAATTGAGGCGTGCTATGAGCCTAAAGTAGACCAGTTTCTCCCGGAGCTTAGTAACTGGCCGTGGTGAAAGAAGCTGGATAGGAATCACAGTGTGCTAAGCAACGGTTTTCAACGCGAATGCCAGGCGAGTGCACGTCTCGCTTCCCGATGGCGATACAAAATCATAGTAGCTCTGTCCATTCTGTTTGATAATCTGGATACCTGATTTGGCCTATTCCTCCGACTTTTCAATGCGGCCCTTTTCTGCCTCCTTCTCTGCAGCTTCCTTCTCGGCCTGCTCCTGCGCTTTCCAGCGCGCCATGGTTTCAGCGACGACATCATCCTCAATCTTCTGTATAGCAGCGGCATCGTACTCTTGAAGATCATTTGCCTTGTTGACCCAGCCTGCAAAGACATCCTGGTCTCTGGTCAAGTTGCAGTATTTGAAGAAGCGTATGCGTATTTGAGCAGGGATGTTGGAAGTTTGAGAAAGATACCGATGCTGGGATTCGGAAATCAGTTCCATGGCTCGCAGCAAAGTCTCTTGCGCTTGATTGCGAGGCACGAGATCCTTCATTGCTTTCTTGAGCATCAGGTAGAATGACACGTGGCGATTGCCTCCCGCGAGATACGTATCCAGGAGTTGCGTATCATACGCAGCAGGATACAGTCCAGCCAATTCCCAGTCGATTATAGCGGCCAGTCGGTATTCAACGTCATTCTCCAAAGAGTTGGCTGCAACCTTTTTCAGCATAATATTGTTGGGTGACAGGTCGTTGTGGCACAAAACGGCTTGCTCCAACCACTGGTCCATTTCGTGCTTGCCTATGGTCACAGAACCCAAGTCATTGAACCGAGATTTGATTGTGATACTCTTCAGGTCGTCATCTTTTTCAACGTCGTAAAACGGTTCACCGAGTCTCCATCTTTTCATGATGGCATCCAGGAGCGATTCGCCCGTTGTCAGAACCGTGGTGTGGGCGCCCCCAAAGTACGATGGATTGGACGCCCTGGCGTCGCCCTGGCTGTCTGCTGCGCGTGCCAAAACAGTCTGGAGGCTTTCGTCGCGCAAGCCACGTGCGTATAGCTTCTTGAGAGCTCCGGTTATGTCGTTGATGACGGCCGTTTTGCTCGCTTCGTTTAATTCGCCCCAGGCACTGTCCAACGTGACGCCCTCAACAAACTCGATGACGGAGAAGCAGTACTCACACCCGTCGGCGCTGTGCAAGCTTCCGAACTGCAGCACGAGGGGCACAAGCCCCGGAAGAGTCTCCGATGCTGCTTTTTGAGTCTCGGAGACGAGGGCAAAGTCGGAAACTGTACATTCTTCCATGGACTCCAGGCGGACAACGACTGGGCGTTTGTATCGGCCAGTCGAGGAAGCATCCGCTTCAACTTTAAAAATGCATTTGTTCCAGTTCTGCAACAGCATGAAGATGCGGTGCTCCTGGATTTCTTCATCAAAGATGTGCTGAAGCACAGCTGCGTCAGGGGAAAGATCTTGGTCCATGCTTGCGGTGTTGGTGTTGTAGGGAAACAGGCGGGACAGGACTGGCAGGTGGAAGCAGCAATATAAAAGAACTTTGGTGTAACTCTGATGGCGTCTTGTCAACGGCTTCGTCTTCTTTGTATGCATTGTCCCGGTACTTGAACCGCTCAAAGACTTGTTTGTGTCACAAGCACCACTTTTCGACAGCACAGCGAGATACGTATCAGGCTTAAAAGCCTCGAAATTGCATGACGAACCAAACTGAACCTGTTTATATTGGTAAAGTGGAGATCCATCAGCTCCTTTGCGGTTGAGAACTTTTTCTGAAATAATCGCCATGTTGATGCAGTAATGTGCCGTCGTCCGTGTTTGGGCAATCATACACAAGCCTTCAAACTGCCACAAGAATACAATAACAACAACAAGAAACTGACTGCTCAGAATCAAAGCCTTCGGGTAGTCGAAGTGATGCAATGCGCCCGCGCCTGCGTCCTGGGGGACCACAGACAAAGTCACTAGGCGCCGAAGGGCATCATACGACGGCAAAAGGTGCAAGTGACAAGAAAAACTTTCCAGAGATTGTATGAATGTAGTGACGAGGAGACTATTGTGTTGATGGGGTCGTCTTGGTCAACTTTATGCAGTGATTCAGAGCATGTCTTTGTAATTATAAAAAGGCAGGCGACGCTGCTGTTGGGACATTTCTCTAACCATCGAGTCCTCAACACTTGACATCGTCTTCAATACTACTCAGCAACTTCAAAACTTTGCATCATCTTCCATATAAAATGAACCCTCTCGATTTCAGCGCCAGCATCCCTCTGGGATCTTGTCTCCCTACGCCCCCTGCCACTCCGCCTCCGACTAGGTGCGGCCTATGTGGCAAAAAGTTTACTGGCACAAACAAACCGTGCCAGTGCAACAAGAGCTGAGCCTCTACAATTGACTCTGCCGTCATGGTCAGATTCCTCCTTGGCAGATTTCTGCCATTTCCACGCGGCACAACTTGCATTGGGAATGGGACAGCCTGTCGACGGAGGGCTTGGCTTCTGGCTCACCAAGTCTCCTCCTTGCTTTTCGCCAAACAAGTCTGCTAAGACTTTTCGCTCGTCAGATTGTTCCTGAATTTTGGCTCATCAACCCTACATTAGCTTCCGATAGTCTTGCAATGAATTCGTTCTAACAGTTACATGGTCCTTAGCATTTGCGCTGTAGCTTGGCGTAGCTCTCTCGCTCGCTGGATTGTAAGTTTCCAGGTCAAGCAATTCTGAGTCAGGAACAGTGTGCTGCAGCCATCCGGTTGGCATGGGCCAGACAAAAATCAGCAAACACGTCAAAGTGAAGCATTTCCAATACTTTCCCGAAATTGTCGAGCTCCTGGTCGGCAATTCCCAGCCCATTCATCTCATCTTCTACTGAGCTGTTGTTATTAGTGAGCAGTTGGGCTTTGACGTGAGACACCTTCGGAGGACCGAGCTGGCGTATTTGCTGTCAAGCATGGTCATGGCAGAAACAATGTAGTCCAGGGTAAAGTCAGTGGACAGCTCGTAGAAGTCTCAGTACGGCGAGTCTAACCTGGATCAGTCTCGCTTGAACACAGGTCTTTATCGTCCCTCGCTCTCACCCGCTAACTAGGTTTCAGCCTAGTCAGCCGCAATGGGTTATGCATGCTGTCTTTTGCGACCATGTAATCTTTGTTGAACTGCGTCTCCTCTTCACCGCAAGGACTTGCAGCCATCCAGCGCAAGTCTGATGAAAAGGACAAACAAAGGCAAATGGAAAGCTGTAGTTCTTTTAACACGACTTCGCGTTCCGGCAACCAGATTGCTACCCGTCGTCACGTCGTGATCAAAAGACCCGACGATAGTGTGGTGGCAATAGCCATAGTAAACAATATAATTTTAGAAGTACTTGTTGAAAAAGTCAGCAGGAATGCTGTAGCCTCTTTCCTGTTCTGATCAAAATTTGGGGTACTGTAGGTCTCCTCCGCCATTACAATGTCAGCTTGTTAGAACTAGAAAACTTTACATGATTCTTAAAGTGAAGTAAACGCTTCGAAAAACCACAAAAAGAGGCCTTTCAGCATCCAGAGAAATTCAGTGATGGAAACAATGTCAAAAGATCAGGATCAAAGCCCCCGAGTGACCCAAAGGATGCAGTGACAAAGCGACTTATGTCTTGCAAAAACATGTTAACCACCTGATGAAGGCTTTCAAAATGAGTCTTCTCAAGTATAAGTAGAAGGGTAACGCCAGTCTCATATTCTCTTTTCGAATCTTCATACTCAAGCCACTCAAAGCTCAATTGTTCAATACACAAACCACCTCAAACTTCAACTCGTCAAATCTTCAACCAACTTTCTTTGTCCACGCAAAATGCCCCCTCACGGTAACAACGCTGCTCCTGCGCCTGTCTCTCAGGCCACTGCCCCTGTCAATGAACCTGTCAATTATGGAAACATCTGTGGCATTTGCAAACGCAACTTTACTGGCGCTGCCTCAATCTGCAAATGCCCAAAGAATTGAGGCTTATGCCCAGGAGTCATCACATAGTCAGACACTTTCACAGCGAGGAGTCCGACATGTCCCCGCGCTACGACTTGCTCCTGAGAATAAGACAAACAACTTGGGAGTGGCATTTTGGCCACCAAGTCTAGATTAGCTTTCGATAGTTATGCCAGCAATGTAATTTCTTTACCCCTGCAGTTTAATATGCTTCTCGCCTGTTTTGACCTTTCTTTTCTCCAACTGTAATCTCCAATTATCGAGTGATTATTAGGCCAGCATCTATTTGGTCAACAACACGTGTCCAAATTGTACGACAATGTAGAGGTAGTCGAGGAGGCCAATGATTCGCATTTGGACGTCTGGACAGTAAGGTGGATAGCCATTCACTCTCCTGACATGCCAGTATAGTTGGTACATTTGTGGGCTTTTGTCCCAGTCCGCGTTCCACTACGTCGATATTTGCACAGATATTTCCCGTCGTTTCATGTGCCCGCGTGAGCGGAACCTTCCAATTCTTCTGCGTAGTTGTCACTCTACTAGCGTCGAGACTCAACAGTTTTTGCCTCACTCTCTATTTTATTTATCAGCGCGTCACTTCCGTCGGGCAGTAGCACCATTGGAACGAGAGGCTTGCAAGTGCCCTGGCCAATGTGGTTTGCCGTTGGGAAGGGTGCTGGCGACAGCAATATGTTTGTGTCCAAGGCTGGCTAGCCCTAATTCCACCATTTATTAGTGCAACAGGAAGCGCGCAGTTGTTCCGTGACAAGACTTGATTTCTCCTCAAAGTTGCAGCACGTCTGCAACTCCGGTAGTGTCGGCATGATGAGATGGATTCAGTCACCAGAGCGTGGGGGCGATGCCCGTGGCGAACGATTGTCTATGTAACTAACAACGTAGCCAAAGTCCAAGGCTATGACGCTCAGTTATCAAAACACTATTTCTCCATAAACCGAGCTCTTTAATCTAGTTTCATGGATCTTCTTGGGGCTATGAGAACACATCTTTAAAGATGCTTGTCGAAAAAGTCCACAAGAGTGCGATAGCCTCTTTCGTATTCCGATCGAACTTTGGGATCTTCCAGATCTCCTCTGCCGTTCCTGTGTCAGTTTCTCCAACTAAAAAGAGATGCAAACATTCCCCGACAAGAAGCGGACTCTCACCTAGCACTCATCCAGCCATGAATCTGAGAAGCAAATACTTCGACATGTTTGGCTCCCATGAGATTATCCTCATACAACTTCAAAGTCTCCCCGGCTTCCTTGGAAGAGGCCAGCACCGCCATCGGTATCGTGACCGTCCTCGCTTCCTCGGGATCGAGTCGAGCGGGCGACGACTGAGCAGCGACAGTGATTGGCGACTCCTCCCCCTGTGTCGCCAGGAGTGACACCAGCTTCCCGCCCCAGCAGAACCCGACAGCTCCCCATTTCTCAACACGCGGGAAATACATGTCCGTTTTCAGCTTGGACAAGACGTCAATAACCGCGGGCAAGGTGGTGCCGGGGTCAGCTGTGGTTTCCACAAACTGACGCATCAGGTTACGCCCTGTGTCCGACGTCATCCACTCATCCTTGACGGCGCCGCCGTTGAACCAGTCGACCATGACCACGAGTGTGGGCTTGGACGCGGAAAAGGCAAGAATATCCGCCCCTTGGAGGCTTTGTGAAGTGAAGCTGAAAATGTCATAGATGTACAGGATGCCATGTTCTGCGTTGTCCGGTCCTGTGATGTCTGTACGGCTGTCAGCGGCATAGTCACGGTGGCAGTAGAGAAGTCTCATTCTTACACGTCGTTTTTCCTTCAATTTTGGTCCATCTGCCTTTTTCAGAATAAGGTCCCGCCTGAGCAAGTGACGCCTCTAGGCATGCTTTGCTGTGTGCGCAGGTCATATTTGTAAATCAGTGGTACGGTTGAATAATGACTCGCCAAGTACAGAGGGTAAAGAGAGCTAGTCGCTGATTTGATACTTGGAGCGCCTACAGCTCAGCTTTGCAGTGAGTCACGGACACGGCCTCTTAAGTCCGGCCAGATCAACGACTGCAGAGGTCTATAGAGAATCTTTTCTGAACGTACAATGTTTCTTGACCGCACTGTGAAGAATCGCACTGCCAGAAATACCGCCAGCTTGAAGCTAAAAGTTGGACCGGAGATTACTGGCTGCTCAAAGGCTCTTTAGCACCGATCCAATTGTGGGTTAAATGCCAATCTGGGACTGTCGGTGCCGACACGGCACTAGGACCTGCCTAACAGCTTTCAGTCAGAAGATTTGTCTTGTATAACGACTCGCCTCGAATTACATATAAATAATACATTAGCTCAAACATTTCATATATATAAAATAAAAGGAAATAAAATTGAACTATTTGTGATCAATCTTGGTAGTAATGGCGTCCAAGGCAGCGAATCCAGCGACACTAGCAACAACACCAACGGCAACGGGAGCATCACCAGCGAATGCACCGCCAGCAGAGAGAGAAATTACAGGACAAGAACAAGAGAGTTCGCCCGGGCCTCCTTATAGCACTCTGAGTGAAGCATCCAAAATCTTTGTCATCCTCACCGCCTCGTTCGCCGCCATCATCTCGCCCATCTCCAGCAGCATCTACTTTCCAGCCCTCAGCTCGTTGGCAGAAGACCTCCATGTGTCAATCTCCCTCATCGCCTTGACCGTCACTACGTACTTGGTAAGTCGCATCTCATCATTCTTTCCAGTAGCAAAACTTGACAATTCTATGCCCAATCAGATCTTTCAAGGAATCGCCCCGTCCTTCATCGGCAACTTTTCCGACACCCACGGCCGCCGACCAGCCTACATCATCTGCTTCACCCTCTACATTGCCGCCAACGTCGGCCTCGCCCTGCAGGACCGCTACGCCGCGCTCATGGCGCTCCGCTGCCTGCAGAGTGCCGGCAGCAGCGGCACGATTGCGCTGGGGAGCGCCGTCGTCGCCGACGTCTCGACCAGGGCGGAGCGCGGCAGGTACATTGGCTACGCGTCCATGGGCGTCACGCTGGGGCCGGCGCTCGGCCCCATCATCGGCGGCCTGCTCGACCGGTATCTCGGGTGGCGGTCCATATTCTGGTTCCTGGTTGCCTTCGCCGGCGTCTTCTTCGCCGTCACGCTGGTGGCCATGCCGGAGACGTGCCGCGCCGTGGTGGGAAACGGCTCGGTGCCGCCACCGACCTGGCAGCTGTCCCTAGTGCAGTTTCTCCAACGGAAGGGTGGAAAGAATCGTGATGCGGAGCATGTTGGCAATTCACAGCTGCCCAATAGAGTCGAAAGGCGACGTCCGAATCCCTTTGCTTCGATCAAGGTTGCAGCCGACAAGGAAGCCGGCATACTCTTATGGTACGGCTCGCTGCTCTACGCCGGCTACTTTGCCGTCCTCAGCACCTGGTCGCCGCAGCTCCAGGCCAGGTACGGCTTCAACTCGCTCAAGATTGGGTTGTGCTATCTGCCGCTTGGCCTTGGCAGCCTCACGTCCCGCTGGACCGTCGGACGCATATTGGACAGGAACTTTCGCCGTCTGGCTCGCCGGCACAACATTCCCATTGTCAAAAATCAACAGCAAGACATTAGCAAGTTTCCCGTTGAAGTCGCTCGACTGCAAGTCTCAATACCGCTCATCTACGGAGCTTGTGCGTGCATCATCACCTATTCGTGGGTCTTGCACTTCAGAACCAACCTGGCCGGCCCGCTCGTCATGCTCTTTTTCCTCGGCCATCTGGTCACGGGCGCGTTTAGCTCCCTCAGCACGCTCGTCGTCGACATCAACAAGGAGAGCCCGGCGACGGCCGTGGCCGCCAACAATCTCTTTCGCTGCCTGATGGGCGCGGGCGCTTCTGCGGTTGCCAACCCGCTCATTGGCCGGATTGGGATCGGCTGGACCGGCACCATCATTGCGTCCCTCTGGCTCGTCTTCAGCCCTTCTCTCTGGGTTGTCACGAAGTACGGTCTCAGGTGGAGGGGTGAAGCGAACGCAGAGAGGTTAAGGAAGAAGAAGAAAAGGGAAGGCGAAGAGAAGAGGCACGCAAACCCAGAGGCAGGATCGACCACCAAACATGGCACAGAATAATATGCTTGTGGGCAGCTAGTTGGTCTACAATATGTTTTGTGCAGACGCGCATCTTTGTCGAACAATTTGCCGAACTGAGATCTCGCATTTCATTCTTGTCGCACTTGTTACAAATTCAGACTTTCCTAATAAGCAAAAGTCTCCCATCAATGCGCGCGCCATCCCACTGTTTTTAGCTCAGACGACTGCCCAGTCGCGGTCGGTCCCCCTTGCCAGGTCATCGAACACTACATATGTATGACCAGATGCCTCGTATCGGACTCTTGGCGTTTACCTCTCTGCCCATCCAAATCTCCCTCCTTTCCTAGCATTGGATGCTAAATGACCGTGCCATCCTGTTGGAGAAACTAGTTGCCGAGCACTCATATATCCACCACGATAAGGGTAACCAACAGGTTGAACTTGCGATTGGTCACTCTCACTAGTTTGGAAAAATCAACACCAAAAGCCCCGATCACAATTTGGTGGTGTATCGGCAATTCCACCCCGATTGGTGGAAGCGGTCCCCATCATCGGACGTGCCGTCTCGGGATCCACGGCGCGTTCGCAATGGTGGTTCTTGGTTGTCAAGATTCATACACTCGTTCTTATTGGGTAAGTACATGTCACGTTGCGCATCATTGGACAGTAACAACGGAATGACAGTCACACGTTCAAGTTTGGCGCCGGAGCATTGAAAGTCAAATGCCGCAACGTGCATTCATCTACGCTCTATCGTGTAATCGTGGCGACCTCTTCCCACCTGCCCATTGCACTGTAAACCCATTATATCACCACATTGTCAGGTTTTCACTACATATTCAGATTTGTTTCAAATGTTGTATTGTGCTACACGCCTCGGTTGGCCGATTCCGGTGAGCTAGCTCACAGACCGTTGCGTATACAAAAAAGACAGTGTCAAAGACAATTGAAAAGCAGGCTCATTCATGCTCGAAGCGAATGTCCATTCCGTCCCAACGCCGTTCCTCGCCTCAAGTTGAGGCGTAAAACAAATATCGCCTCCAAAAATTCCCCGTGGATAAAAGTCCGGCACAAAAAACGCCACGGTGTAACGCCAGAAAAGGGCTCCATGATAACGCCCATGCCAGTGCTTGATCTAAAAAGACTCAAGGCTTGTGCCCATTAATAATGTCGTGGCAAGACAAAAGAAAATTCACGTGTGAGAGCGTAATTCTTCTGAGTAATAAATATGTTGCGCATCAGGTGCGATAGATGAATCGATTTAGTAACCCGCCTGACCAGGCATCTTGCCGAGGGAGTGTGATCCCATGGTCTTGATGGGAAGGTGATTGTGGCAAAAGATTCGCTTATTGTTGGCCGAGTTCGATTTGGTGGCATCGATGCAGAGCGTTGGGTCATCATATGACTCAAGCTGGCAGCATTCAATGTTCTTGACCCATCGGTTGTTGGCAACCTCCAAGATGCTAATGCGCTTGGTAGGATCGGGGTTAAGCATCTGCAGCAGAACGCGGCGCAACGCAGGCGGGTTGACACCTACATCGAGCGCCAGGCACTTGGGGTAGTCGGTGTCGCTGATGACGGCCTCGGGATCGGGGTGTCTCTTGTACCAGCGTTCCCAACCCTTCACAAGCTTATCGTAGTGGGTGTTGCCAGGCTCAGCGCGCGACCAAATGGCGCCGCCAAAATTGAGGTAGATCATGACAATACCGAGACCCCATACATCGAGCGCTCTGGGGTCGTAGGTTCCCTTCTTGGCCAGAACCTCGGGGGCAATATATGGCTCACTGCCGCAAATGCCAGGGTTGCAGAGACGGACATCACCCATGTTCTGGCCGCACAGTCCGTGAGATTCGCGAAGGCCGGGATGCGTACCAGTGAACACCTCAGAGACACCAAAGTCGGTAATCTTGATCTTGCTATCCTTGGTGATGAGCAGGTTCTCGAGCTTAATGTCGCGATGGGCGATTCCGTGGGCGTGAAGGTAAGCAACACCCTGGACGAGCTGCTTGAATATGCAGAGACGATCCTTGAGCTTGGACTCGCCCTTGAAGAAGTTCTTCTGGACGAGGCTGAACAGATCGCCCTCGGAGCAGTATTCCATGACGTGGTTCCAACGGCCATGGTCAGTACAGAGACGAACTGTTTCGACAATGTTGGGGTGGTGCAGGCTCTTGGCAATGCTAAACTCCGACTTGATCTTCTTTTCGTACTCTTCCTGGCTCTCACTCTTGGACTTGCCGCGGAATTCTTTGACAGCATAGAGCTCATTGGGACAGCCCTTGCGAGCCATTAGGGTGACCTTGGAGGCGGCACCCTTGCCCAGGTGCTTGCCGTGACGACCGAGCAGCTTGTGCTGATACTCGTATTCCGCGAGAAGGTCGGCAGTGTCGATCATGAAGTCGTCGGGCAGGCTCAGGCTCATGCGACGGGCCTTGGTGCCAGTACCAGCGTCGGGAGGTAGAGCCCATGGTTGGCGCTCAGCAGGGTACATTTTGTTGTCATTGTGCTCCTGATGCGGGTGGCCGGGGGGTCCACCATTTCCAGCATCGAAGCTGCTAGCACGGCGAGGAGCCTTGCCATTACGTCCACCGCGTCCAGCAAAGTTGACGACACGACCGCGCAGGGTAAATCCGGTGGAGGTGCGACTCTTCTTCTGGAAGTCTTCGGGCTCAGGTAACGACTTGCCAAAGACGGTGCTACGTTGTGAAGGGGCCATTTCCAAAGGCGAGCCGGGCGTCGGGGGCGAATTGGATGCGGTTGACTGAGTCTTGTATGATGCCGTCGCGGGGATGCTGCGAGGAGCGCTGGTCGGTGCGGGATTGCGATGATAGCCACTGTCTGTTGAGCTGGGGCTGGGCGTACCAGACTCAAAGTTTGGAGTGTCACGCTCAATGGCGGACGAAGTCCGGCGGAACAAGTTCGTCATGGTGCGTTTGAAACTGGACGTAGAGCCACGAGTAGAGCGACGTGATAGAGTGCCGGGCTGAGAGTCGATTTCAGATTCCGTCTGCTTTAGCGGGGGGAGAGGGGGGGGCTCGGAGGTAGGAACAGTCGTGTTGCCAATGACTGAACGCGCGCGATGCAGCAGGCGATATGGCGACCGTTCGCGAATTTGCTTGGGGGTGGCCTGGTCCACGGGCGAGTCGGACTGAAGAGGTGTTTTCGGCGGATTTGAAGTAGGTGGGTTTTGGGTAGTATTGTAGTGTGTCAAAGTGAGGTTCTGGTCAAATTGCTGAACATTGGTAAAGTCCTGCGAATGACGGCCGCCGCTAACGGGTGTAACAGGTTCTATAGGTGATTCACTGCCAGATTCGCCGGCTTCCTCCTCGAGGATTGGATGAGGGATATCAGCTAGATATTGGCGTGGTGACGAGAAGCTGTGGGAGTAAAAATGGCGATTGTGGTCCGCAGCATCCGAAGAGTCTGTATTGGTGGCAATAACCAAATGTCAGCAAGAAAGGTGTTTGGAAATAAAGGAAGAAGACAGGTTGGATTGTAATCCGACTCGAGTTAAAGGAAATGCTAGGGCCAAGGAACAAAGGCGGGACAAGAGACGGAATCACGTCACAGGCTGGTGGCAGGCAGGCGCTGGACAAGGATGGTAAAATGGATCAATAAGCAGGGGAATGCAATCAGTAGGATGCGGGCAGACGGCCAGTAGACCGGCGAGGCAGACCAAAAGGCTAAGAATAGTGGGCAGTGGAGGCTGAGAGCGAGTTGTGACTGGTGACGGCGACACGGGCGGCGCGTGGGCAGAGGAGTGGCAAGGAAATGGTGGGCGCTGGGTACCGGAAAAAAGAGAACGGGGACTGACCTGAATCGGGCACAGTGGCCTGGGGCTCTGATGGTCGTAATAACGTAGCAGCCATGGTTGTGTTGAGGTAGTAATCTGCGGGAAGGCGCTGAATAATGACTTGTGCAATGCCTTGCTTGGAATTATGCTTTTGGTCTTGATGGACCAACTGCAGAAGCGAAGACGGGAGCGTGCTTGTGTTCTGCAACAAGGACGGACGAGACCGGACGACGGACGCTGAGAGCGGCGCGAAAGAGCGAGGCAGCGAGTTGGTGGGCAGACGGGCCAGAGCAGAGGCGAGGGCGGGCGAAAGCGACTTTTGGTGTGCCGCTAGCGATGGAGGTGATGCAACGAGGCTAGCGGTATCTGGTGGGGGTTTCCGTGGTGTCGCGCTGAGGTTTTCGTGGTCGGCGTCCAGCACCTGCTGTGGGACAGGTCGGCAAGTAACCGGCGAGAAGAAGGGCGCTGCAGCCTCAAAAGATACCTAGAAGGGCGGAAAAGAGGCGCTAGAAATCTTCCTGGCAACAGAAGCACGAGAGAGCGTGCGAGAAAAGAGTGGGCTGTAGGTGTTCGGCCCAGTGAGATGCCTCGAGATAGTGGGTGGTAGCGGATTTTAGCGGCACCCAACGACGTAATCGATGGGGGGAGGAGGCTTGTCCTCTTTTTGTTGCGAGGAAGCGGGACAATGGGCGCTAGCAAGGTGGAAAAAGGCGAGGCGAGAGAAGGCCGTGTCGCTGTGTGCTGGAGCGAGGCACACCACCAAGAGCGAGAAGCTTTGACAGTTCCGCGGAGAGACCGAGGAGGCTTTGGCGTCAAGGACGGACTAGCTTTTTTCGATGCAAGCCACAAAACTCAAGGATCGTCGAGATGAACGAGGAGGGGTTTCGTCGAGGTCGAGGATTTAAATTGGTTTCCCGGGTCGCTTTTGATAAAGTGAGTGATTGTGTGCTGGTTGCGTTTGCCGGCGTAGCTGTGTATGTGGTTTGAGTTTCAAGCTAGCTGTAGTTTTGAATGGTAATCGTCGTTGTATCGAGCTGAGAACAATGGGCGAGACTGGAGATCTGAGGTGGTAGGAGTATCCAGAGATGTTGACTGAGGAAACGATAATTTTTCCTTCTCTTGTTCCTTTCCTGACGGCGTAGAGGCAAGCCTGCAAGTAGGTATCGTCGAATTGGCGTGTTGCAGAAGGAGGGGACAGTAAGAGAAGAGTGCAAGCGAGGCTACGCCTGCAAGTCCATGGGAACAGGGCAAGGGGGAGAATTCAACAAGAAAGAAGAAAGAAGGATAAAAAGAGAAATAGGACGGAGGGGAGACTTGATAAACAAAATCTCCACCAGCAGGAAAATTGGTGAGGAAAATAAGTGTAGATAGGACAAACGGCGTTTTTGAAGCGCAAAAGTGGAAGTGGGCCTGGAGGCATTTATGAGGAACAAGACGAGCTTTGGCGAGCACTGGGGGGACCTGGGGGGTGCAAGTCTTGCTTCAGTGGGCTGCAGTGGCATGTGCCAGCGGTGTCTACACCTGGAACATGCTGTGGCTAGCAACCATCAGTGGACGCGAGAGTATTCAAGGGGGGCGTGGACCAAGATGGGCGTGTCATCCGTCAGAAACCTGCCGGGGTGCTAGAAACTCGGATCGAAAGTATCCTGTACAAGGGCAGGAAATCATCGCAAGTAAGCGGACACACGATTGGAAATTGATCTGTGCACGCGAATACTGGTAAGCCAAGTTGGTCGGCTTAGCTGGGGTTCTTTGCATGGGCGGGGGATTGTGCTGGGCAGTTTGTGCAGGGCAGTTTGTACTTGTCAGGTATACTTGTGAACGAAAGCATCATACCTACTCGAGGAGGGGAAAATCCGAAAATAGTTCAAAGCATTCAAACGTCGGCAATTATACCAGGCGTATTTTGTTATCGGTGATTTCCTACAGATGACAATAATAAATTCGCTCCCCCATCTTCTTTACCCCGCGACGACAAAACCCGCTCAGACGCGGACAGAGACGGCGCTGGAACAAGTAAAAAGCGGCACCAACAGCGTTCAATCACCACCATCGCAGTCACTGTAGCCGCTGTGAGCAGCCGCCAGCATCGCCCAGCAGCCTTGACTTTCGACAACGCGCCTCTTTCCTGCGACATCACCAAAACCGCATCTCGTCCCGCGCCCTAGAAGCAACACAAGACACGATCAATGACCCCGGTGGGGCACACTCTGGTGAATGTATCATTAGAGGCAGAGAGCCCTGGACCTTTTGGTGATGGAGGGACCCCATACGAGCAGGCTAACGAGTAAGCCACCTGTCGAGACGCATCGACGACGAAGACTGGGCCAAGTCGGGACGCCGCACAGTCCGCGAGTTTATCATCAATATTATCCCTCTTTGCGTTCAGCCAAGATCGAACTAATCCTTCTGTCGCGCCGCATATGTACTGCACTTCCACCAAGCATTCTACTCCTTCTGCGTTCGCTCCAGACCTCTGCGTCCAGACGCAGCCAAGAAACGCCCAGGAAGCAACTCCTCCACCCTACCAATCGTGCAGGCGCCCATCGCCCTGGAGAGCGCATACAAGGGGAACAGGGTCCTTGGACAGGTCTTGGCTGCATAACGTTGTTTACGCCATGAGCTCTCTGCCTCTTGTCAAAACATTCTGCAACTCATAGCAAACGTGCTGTCAGCCAAGACTGCGTACATATGTCCCATCAGGCAAAAGTTCGCGCGACGTCTAATTTTGCCTCAGCGTCGTGCAACCAAACCGTCTCTATTCTGGAACACATCTCTTTTTCAAATGTCGCACCAGCAAATAAGCCTACTTTTTTGTCTGACCTTTTTTTTTCTCGCCCTTTGAAACCCGCGCCCCTGGGGGGAGGGCCCTACAAACGCACACTCCATCAAACTAATGCACCAAACTGCATCCTGCAGCTGGCCCTGCGCCGCTTTGCTGCAGCTTGGATCGACCTCTGCTCTCCCCGTATCAAGCAATTCTATCCGTTGTCGTCGTCGTGCCATTCGTCTCGTACCGGCTACCACTGTCGTAGTTGGCAACCAGCTGCATCGCATCGCCTCTGGGAAAAAGGTCTCATGTCGATCCCTCGAGTCCTCACTGTCTTGCAAGGGACCACACACCAGCAAGAAGCATCTGTCATCCCCAAGCCCTTCATTCTTGACCCGACCTAGGCGCTCTTGGCATCATCATCATGACCTGAGTGTGCTCTTTTTTTCCTGGGGGAACAGCCCGCTGGATCCCCCCCTCTTCTCTAAAACATGGCGTCCCAGTGACGGACGGTTGAGACATGTAGCATTGCTCGACATTGCCCGATTGCCCCAAAGCCGTGTCGTCCGAACCCATGTTTGAATTCTTGTCTGAGGCTTATTTCATCATGGTGCAGCAGTCTCTTTGTGCAGAAATGCAGATCGCCTGTACTTGCAGACCGCAGTCGCCTGCCATCGTGGCTTTGCGTTGCTGACGACAAATGAACAAAAAGAGGCAATCCGAAACCGACCATCCGTCGACAGCCACATGGTCGCACAGCAGAGGGCAACGCATCGTCCCGCAACGATCCCCAAAAGAGGTTCCCAGCAATGGCGTCATTGCTGCTTTGCCGCGTCCGATGTCGTGACGCCCGTTGCTTGCACAAATGTTCACAACACGGCGCACGGCACATTTGGTTCGTCATCGTGTCCCCTTCTTTCTTCACATCACCTGGCCCTTTCGATGGGGACCGCCAGCCCCAATAGGCAGCCTTGCGCTGCTTGCTCGAGTGATGGCCTGGTGTTGTGGAGAGCCCTGGGTTGCTATTATTACCATGTAGTAATGCCATTCGTCTGCCGCTCTTCTTCAGGGTGGCCCCGGCCGGCTCCAACGGCTCCGCAGAATCAAGACCTGCGGTGAGCAGCAGCGTGCCACACTATTAACTATTCTTCTAGCGGCTGGCAACGCCTTTTGAGCACAACTGCTTCTTTTGGTCATGCCGTGGGAGCGCAGCGTCACAGTGCTAGCGGGCACCTGAGCGGTAGCCTCTTTGGGACAGTTGTCGGACCGGAGTGCCCATCTTTATGCAAGAGGTTTTTTACCCTGTCTCGTTCTTCTCGGAAAGATATGCCCAGCAAGGTTGCCGTTGCGGCCATATTCCCGGATCAGACGCAAATCGGCTCCGACATGCACAAGGACTGAATACAGATGAAGATTGTTACATGAAGCACTGTAACCTGGAGGACCCGAGCACTGAGTATCGTCTTGCCCTCTCAAGATGCGATTGTACGAATATTTTATCGTCCTATTTCCGTTATCCGCCAAACGGAATGACCCCTCATCTGCCGGACCAAATCTCTCTCTCTCTTGACAAGTAAATGCCTCCTTTCCCCCCAATCCCCACTGCCCACCGCACACGCCAGGTTCAGCTCATCGATCAGGGAAATCACCCATCCCCATGTAATTTACAAGCTAGCCGGGGGTATCCCAGCAGCCTGTCTGGCCCCATCTCATGTTCCCTGTCACCCTGTCCACAGGCACACAGGTTGATGTTCCCCTCCCACCATGAAGGAGACAATCACGGAACAACGCAGCCAACCAGCCAAAGACGAACAGCGCATCGAAGCACATCATGCCGTACAGACAGCTGCAGCCGCCCGTCGTTCCGGGGGAACCTTGTCACACACACACACACACCAGCCTGGCCCTCTGACCAGCCTGGCGGCGCTGCTGCGTTGGCCTTTCCAGCTGGATGCTGCCGATTTTCCCTTACAGCCGTTGCCGGTTATCCGCTTCATTCAATGCCAATCAAAGAGAGCAAGAAAGAAGAAAGAAAAGAAAAAGGTGGCTGCCTTGCATGAAAGACCCCCAACAAATGATGAAGAAAACAATGGCGTTAATCAGTAGATCCCTGGCTTCTTTATTAGCTCCTGCTCCTTTCTCTGTTCCATCTGCCGTTCCGGCCGATTGAAAGCGCGCAGGCATATCAGAACCACATATCATTTCACGCTCCCCCGCGCGCGCACTCCCAACAACGAAACCAAAAAAAAAGAGGCGTTCAGCGGTCTTCATCTCGGCTCAATATCCCCTTCTCCTCCACGGGCACCGGGGTACTAACGACGCCGATTGTACCAGTAGCTGCCGTCCCCCCCCCCCCCCCTCGCTACGCCCAGTTGGAGCGAGCGCCACTGTCCAACAAAGAGCCTCTTGTTAGTAACTAGGTAGTGGTCCAGTGGTTGACTGGTCCGCTGAAGGGGTGGCCTCGAGCTCGGCGCTTCTCCAGCTGGGGCCCCTTGGCCAAGGCCCGGCGCCCTTTAAGCCACAGTGACGAAAGGACCTCTCCTAGCGCATCGTGGGTTTTCGTTTTGTCCTCGCATTACGCTGCGAAACTCGCTAGTTGCTCTGCACAAAATCGTCTGTTTTCCTAAATTTTGGCGCAAGCAAGTTCATGCTAGGTGCGCCAAGCCGCTTGTTTAGAGGACCGTCTCACGCCACCTATAAGTTGTCAATTAACACTTTTTTTTTGTCTCTATACACATTGACACTTGGTTGGATCTTTAGTTTATCCTGCAGCCTGATTTTTGGAGACTCGGCGCCGGCTTGGCTCCGTCTCGTTTTTTTTTTTCTTTCCTGTGACCAGCGCCAGTTCCTCCCCATTGGGATCCGACTAGTTACTGTTCCCCTCTTCAGGGATGCCGGAGGAGTAAGAGGGAAAAAATCACAGCGTCGACCGACAGAGCAGGCACAGTAAACTTGCATGACAAGCGCTCTCATTGGAAGGAGACGGCTACGACGGCATCGGCATCCTCTGCGCTTTATTGGGCGAGGAGCGCGGTCCTGTTTGACGCCCGCACATTTCCGATCGGCCCAGAGGGGCAGAGCGGCTTTTGCAGCGAGTCGGTGGCCCGCATGACAGGCCGGCGCGCACCATCACCATCTCCATTGCACATGTACAGGTGTGCCAACATGTATATATACATGTATATTAAAAAAATTACAATCAAATTGATCTTTACTGTACATCTGGGCTAGCAGAGGTTAGGAGACGAGATACGGCACAGGACCGAGATGGTCACCCAAGCCCGACTGCACGGCAAGGTTGGCCCTCTGTTCGGATACCCAGGCGAGCCCTGACCGGCCACTGCAACGTTGTCTCTTGGCCTGCTGCTTATCGAGTTTGGTCTCTACGAAAAAAAACCCACCGTCCGTCCACCAGGCCTGACCTTGCCAGCCAATGGAGCCAGCCCAAGTCGAGGTCGGTGTAAAGCCCCGGGCGCCATAACTAGTGAGTTGCCGGATTCTCTCTGCAATAATTAAATCACCATCTCGTTCTTACTTTCGTTGGCAGCGCGCCATTTACTTACCATGTTGGTCTCGTGACGGGGAATTATATGTACCAGTGTTTTTCTCTGACATTGCCCAACAAGCCCCTGATAGTCTTCTCGAAGGTTTGCGCCGGCCAGGGCGGAATAAGCCACACCGCACCACGGACGAGTAGTCAGGGCCTGGGCCCAGGTGCTGCAGCTTCTGGGGCTGGGCAATGGCCTCTTTTCGATAGATGGCTTCGGAGCTACTTTGTAGTCCAAGTGACGGATACTTTTTTTCTTCTTTCGTCTGTCAGCGCGTGTACATCAATTGCACCACTGAGCAAGACTGCTGGTAGTCATGAGCAGGTGGAATCTGCCGCAGCGGAAGTCGGTAACCAGATGCGTCGTCGGCATCCTGTGACGCCGCTCGTGTCAATCGCCGAGTCGATGCTTCACCTAGCGTCCCGATGTCATGGTCAACATGCATCCAATGTACCCTGACACAAAGTCCTTCGGTGTCAGACTTGTCCACGACTGTCCGCTTGCTAAAACTGGCAGCAGGCACCTGAACACGACATTGAGCTGGTCTGTTTTTTTTTTCTCTCCTGCGGGACGTTGCGGTCCTAGGGCCATCCCGTCACGGTTGCGACGCTGTAGAGTCGCAGCGAAAGCACCAACCCGTACGGCAGGTGTGGCAACATGCCGTAATGGTGCATGTAGGCTGACCTGACGCTCACACGCTAGAAAGAACGTCGCGGGCTGCATTTCTCCTCGTCTTGGTATAATCGTTTCATAAGCCAATGCACAGGGCAAACTCAACAGAGCATAGCTGATTGGTCTTGCTCAGAAGGGGACAGAGCTAGGTCGCTTGCAGGCAAGACATTTCATCTCTGGCACCATCTTGAGAGCACGCTGTAAATTCCAGACGATGCGGCGCCCGACCGTCCGTCCGTCCGCAAAAAGAAGCGAAATTTTAGAGTTGGTTGCATCAAGGATGTAGAGAAAAGAGTGTCTCAGACAATACTTTTTTTCTACCTTTGCCCCCCGCCCCCCCCCCACCCCAAAAGAGATAAGGGAACGGGAAAAAAAAAAGAGGGTTTTCTTGACTTGCCAAGATCTTTCTAGGGTTCAGACAGAAATGAAGATCAGTGAATGACGGCCAAAGTTGGCAAAGACTTTATTTTAGGCTCTCTTGGCGGAAAGTGACTCAAGAGGGACGGGGCCATTGCTGCGCAACGCAGACGGGAAACCTTTTTTCTGAACCGACTTTGACGGGCACTGCTTCTGCTTCCTGAAAAGCGTCGCCCTGAGCGAAGAAAGGATACATTCCATTTACTCCGGAAAGGGCGCGGCGGAGCATGTACCCCAGCCATCGAGCGGAAGACGCTAACATACGGTACGTGCGGTACGTCCCGGGCGCCGGCGTCGCCTTTCGCAAACGGCAAGTTGTCAAGAATAACCGCGAAATTACCGCTCTGACCAGTACTTTTCTTGCAAGATGTTGCTGCCCTGCCGCCATGATGTTGACCCTGTGTCTGGCCAGTTCGTCAGAATCGCACGTCATTCGGGTTCCGATCGCATTGCTATCAAGAATAAGCATACATGTGACTGTTTTTTTTTCTCTCTGTTCTTCTACGGTTGGCGCCAAACCCGTATCTGCCAAGAACAGTGGCCAAGGAAAAACAAATGTAACTCGCCCCAAAAGTAGAAATGTCGCCCGGGACGTCAGCAGCACAGCCCATCATCAGATCGCAGCTCGTCCCTTGTCAAGATGCTTATTATTGGCCATCACCGAAGAAGAGATCTCGGGGGCACTTTTGCCAAAAAGCACCGCGTCAACTTGGATCACCGTCCGCTCCGCACCATTGGCGACCTCACACAACGATCCGCACACGCCCCCCCTAGTCCTCCATGCTTGGCAAGACATTTTTAGCAAAGAATGCCCTCTGTACTCGATACATTCTCATCTACGGATAGACGAACAGAAAATTACCTTCTCGGCAACTGACATTTAACTAAACTCCTCTAATAATCCGTCCCTCTCCGCCCCCTGGACCGGGATCCCACAGGTCTGTGCCCACCAGCCAACCCCTGCGTCCATGCGGTGTTCTTAGACACAGGTTTAGAGTTAATACTCTGTTTCCAAGCGGAGGATTCAACGGAGGAGACGGAACAGACCACTTCCAAACAGTTGGGATCGCGTCCCTCCTCCCCCTTTTGCAGGTTCCAATCCAGCGAGGATCGCCTGCGCGCACAGCCCCCCTCCAACTACCCCGTGGGAGAGACATCGCCGGTGTCTAGGATGGTCTAGGATGGCTCACTAGCCCTCGCTCCCGCACTGTCTCGCAATTTCGCAACAACGTTATGCTTAAATTTACTCGTCTCCAGCGTTACTCGGTACAGGCGCGCACATGCCTCCTTTCGTCGCAAGCTTCGGTTCGTTGCGTGTGACCCGCCACCCTCCTCAAAGTACGGATAATGGGACAGAAGATCCAAATGCTGGCTGCGGCGGCAAGCACTTGCATCTCGCGCGTTAGCAGCATTACACGTATGACGTTTTCTTCCTCCCATCGATCAGGAGAGCAAACTGCCGCAGCACGCGTAAGACCTGGGTGTCACTCTTGGGAAGATCAGTCGCCTTTGAAACGTGCGACCCTTATTGAGATGCACGGACGGCACTCGCACGCACGCA